>JANHFL010010317.1:152325-162502 GCA_032468155.1 Oxyrhabdium leporinum | reverse complement strand
TCTGTTTTATCAAATTTTCCTCATTCTGCATAAAACCAGTTTTTTGATCTTCTTTCCATCTTGCATGGAGCTGACCAAATAGTTTGGTTTTGATCTTTCTAGATTTTAAGAATTATTATTACACTAATGTACATCGGCTTTACAAAATCATGTAACAACTGAGAAATTACTTATGGTTCATTGTATCTTTATCTCTCCTTGGGTTCCCATAGAATTCTCTCTTTCCTAATTCCTGTATGCCAGCTTTGTCCATGAATTGAATCAGCTCAGAATAATTGTGTTCTTTTTCTTAAATGGGAGGAAGTATGTTTTGGTACTATATACCTACCGTAATAGCAGCAACCTTCAGGGGAAAAATGGTATATGGTTTTTCTCTCATGATATAGAGAAGGTTGAGGTCATTTGTTTGGAAGGTTGGAGACCAGAGGCAGTACCTGCCTCCTCACCCATGTTGTCTAATTCTGTCAAGCAATGTAGAGATGTTTGGTTGGGTGGAACCAGGAGCTTTAATAATAGAAAGCTGCTGCATATGCTGAGCTTGCAGTATTCCTAGCAATAAAATAGAACACAAGGTTGTGTGTATTATTCTTTAGTAATAAGTATTTGATCAAAGAAGGGACTGACTTTTTAATGTAAATACTAGAGGAGGAGTGTCAAACTGGCGGCCCGCAGACCAGATGTGTCACGTGCAGGCCACACCTACCCCACCTCCATGAAGGGGAAAAACGTGACGGCAACGTGACACCTCAGGTTTGATACCCATGACCTAGAGCTTTTGGAATGAGACAACTATAACAAACCATCATCACCTGAATATAGTTTTGATGGTGACATGGTATGGCAGCCATGTCACCTTGTAATTGTTGTATTTCTGTGAAATTACTGCTGGACCTCAATTTACACTACAATTGAGCCTGGAATTACAATAGAAATCATACCGTTTGTTAAACAGGTCATCAATGACCTGATTTTATGATATTTTTTATGGTGATCATTAAGCAAATCACCATGGCCATTAAGCAAATCCTTAGTCATTAAGCAAAGCCATGGTTATTAAGTGAACACATTGCCTGGATTGGGTGTTTGTTTTTTGTTTTTTTGCCAGAAACTGGCAAAGTAAACAGTTACTTTAGGCAAAAAACATTGTAAATTGTGATTGTTTGATTGTGGGACACTGAAAACGTCCGTAAAAGCAGGCCGACTGCCAGGTACCCAAAATAGAATCATGTGACCCAGGAACAAGGTGGCCCTGCCATTGGAACTTTTTTGGCTCTGTTTTATCTTCAAATGGGTTGCTAAGTGACTGATTGAGGACTATCTGTAGTAGACATTTTTTAAATGAATAATGATACTTTGTTCAGAAATTAAGAGCATGTATAATTTTTACTCCCTGAAAAGAATTAGTTTTCCGTATCACTTTACTGGCATTTAGTGGTCATCTGGAATCATGCAATTCCAATATGGTATCTCTAAAATGAGTAGAAGAAATTGTCACCTAATTTTGGCATTATATTAGTCAGATCACTTATCATGTGAATTGCAGCATGATGTCATTTCAATGTTACTGTTTTTAGAGACAGACAGACATACATTCAGTGCAGACATCTGCAGCAGGAAACTTTCATAGCCACAGATTTATGCACAAAAGCTTTCCCCTCAACATTCAAGTTTCCAAGATGCCATCAATCTTTGGATGATGTTGGCAGATCATAGAGTGTCTAAACAAGGTAATTGGAAATCAGAGATCAAATATTCTGATTCTTCAAGGTGATTATAGCAAATATAAAAAATACCCAAGGTGGAATATAATTCAAGATTGAAGCATGAAGAAAAGAATAATCCCTAATTGCTATTTGCTGATTAATTAAAATTTAAAGTCTTCAATGTGTTTCCTGGTTTGGCAGAAATTTAATACAATGTATGCCATCTTGAGTAGCTTCCTCTGCTGCTAGAACTGTCCTCCCACCTCATTAATTATTTATTATGATTATGTGAAGCTTTTATGTACTATGATAAATCCTTTTTTTCTTCCCTCTCCAGATTGCACAGTCTTGCCACCAACGACTGGATAAAGAAATATCCAGCTTCCAGTCTATGATTACTCAATCTGATAATCCCCAAGGTAACTTTTGTAATCAATAAACAACTACACGGATTATCTGAAAAATATTTCAATCCAGTTGGCAACCTTGTTTGTTGATAAACATATTCTGGCTGCCAAACTTCTTTCTCAAGCATATTCTGTATAATTCTCAGAGTGGGGCAATAGAATACATTGCTAGCTTCTGCCTCTATAAGATGTCTAAATACTATTTTATATAGAATACAAAGGCAGCAGCAGTTTGAAAACATAATCTAATACATAATGCTTCCTTTATTTTTTAGGACTACCTACTTTGTTTCTCAAGAGAGTGGAAGAAATCTCTAAAACAGCAAGAGAGACGTGTGAAGCCTTAAGTAACTGTATCAAACTCTTCACTAGGCAAGAAGGGGTATGCCATACTTTTAAAAATGGGTCAGAACAGTCACAGTTATCTGTAAACCAAGAATAGGAGCATTTATTTACACAAGTTCTTTTTCTTTCAGTCCAGTTCTGCACTCTGGTAACTTATTTCTTACTGTTGTGTTTTTAAATAACGTACTATAAGAATTTAAGTTTTTCCCCTCCTGCTGTTTGAACTGATTATTAGCCATTTAGATAATGGGACTGTAGACTAAAACCTACAGGGAGCATTAAATAGAGATTCTTCAAGATCATAGCCTGGGAAACTTTCCTAAATGTTTGGAAACATAGCAGAACAATTTTGTAATAATAACTCATTGATAAAGGAAAAATGGTAAAATACATAGTACATAGTTAGAAATTGAAGATAAAGGTTTAAGAGCTAACAACTTTCAGACCTCGGTGGTCATTTTGGAGCAAATTAATTATGCTGCTCATAATCCTTCACAAAAGCTATCCAAATTAATTGCATATTCTTACAGTTTTAAGTACGCGCTGTGTGAAATAATACCTTTATGTTTGTCTTCAATCTTATTTCATTTGATTTCATTGAAAAAATTGTGGTTTATAGTGTTAGAGCTGTACAAATTTCTCCGCTTTCACACACCGTGCATAATTTTAAATATGTCTGTTATATTTGTTAATTTTCTTACAAATGGAGGCACTTATTTTCTTGTTCTAAATAGTTCCAAATACTTGCATTTCCTCATAGGAAATTAATAGTTCTTGCTCTAGTATATACTTTTTGAGATATAGTGATAAAATGTACATAGTCTTATAAATCACAAAATTAAATTAAGGGTTTTTTGTTTTGTTTTTTAAGTTTAGTTTTAGTGAATATGGTTTGATTTTAAGTTAATAACTGAATTCATCATCGTGTAATAGATGCATGTTCAGCTTTGATTTTATTCGAATAATTAGGATGTGGAAATGAGAAAGCTTGCATTCACTGCAAATTGTACTGCTGACCACATGACAATGCAGTTTATACAGTGAACTCATTGTGAGCCCAGAAAAGCTGGAGTAGGGAAAATATGAATGTATATTATCCTGTTAAAAGCAAATTAGGGAAATGTTTGTATGTCATGAGCTGCAATAATATAGACATAATTGCAAATAAATAACAATATATAGTTGCCCATCTTAAATACATTACTCCAGGCAGCAAACAATTCATAGAAAAGCAGGATTAAATCCTCTATAACCTATTGAAATAATCCAATACAAAAAGAAAAAAAACAACGGAAAATAAACTAGCTGATCCTAATGCCTAGGAGAAAAACAAGTTTAACAGGCTTTGAGAGGCCAAGAAGTTTGCAACCATTTAAATTTCAGGGCAGAGGCTGTTCCATAGAGCAGGCAGCACAGCAAAGAAGGCACCGTACATGCTGTATAAATATGTATGGTAAGTCTACAGTGTAAATCGTGTCATCAAACTGCTGCAAGTATATTTTTGGTTAGGTATTATGCATATACTTCTAAGGCTTGAATCTGCTGTTGGAAATAAAGGTTAAGACTGTATACTAATGAAGTCTTTGTTTAGATTATGTCAAGGCTGTATGGTTAGAGGAAGGAAAATAGATTCTGAAGAGTTGCTGAAGGCAAATGAAAATGAAAGTATAATGAATGTATGGAGAACAGAATGTAGGTATCCTTCTGTCAGTGGAGTTGGAAGTTAATTACTGGACCAAAGGGGAGTAATTATGCTATCATTTTGTAAAGTCTGCTAGACTTTGGGGATGATATATCTCCCAGTGCGGTTTATTTTCTCTTTGTTTTTCTTATGGATTCACAAATGAGTGAAGTCAGTTACGCGGTGCCTCCACAGTAAATTAAGATCAATAGTGTAAATGTAATGTAATGCTTATGTAGGTTTCTTCTACTCTCGTACACTGCCTGCCTCACTATTCTTGCCATCGTGAGCCATTTGCTGGTGTCATTTTTTTATCTTGAATTCCTGGTGGCATATTGGATCCTTGATTTGCATTACCTTTGTAATTGTCAGCCTTTTCACGTCTGGGGAATCTGCCTTGAGCCACAACTGGTCTTATAGGAAAATGTCCATCTGTTAAATTGTGGTGGCCTTGGTTTTCTACTACCATTAAGGTGAAAAAAATTGGGCAAATTCTCATGTTTCATATTTCTGTATAATGTTTCATAGGATTGCATATGCTAAAGGACAGACTAAATATAGATTGGTTAACATCCATTCTAAAATGTGTAATTAAGCCAGCTCTTGCTACTCATGCCCATTAATGTATAAATCGGATATACCTGGGTACTTTCCCTTGATGTCTTTCTGTAGCATAGCCCTTATTGTTGACCTTGACTTGATGTTAGTGCCTTTTTTTAAGGGAAATGCTAGATAAGATTTTATTATCTCAGAAAATTTTAAAACTACAGAAAAAACATTATGCAACAAAAAATAATGAATTTTGTAAGTTATTACAATTCCAAACTCATTCACTGTGGAGTAAACCCATTGAATTTAATGGGTTGTTGAAACATTTAGGATTGTGCAGAACTAGTTTTTGTCTCATGCCTGTTTTCCTAAGCAGTCTAAGAGTTGTTTGAAATCTGAGCAACTCCTAAATCCAACAAGGGAGAATAATTCGTTTTTCAAGCAATACCATATATTCATGGGATCTGGTATGCAATCCAATGAATCTATCTGGGAATGTTAATTGTTGTGTGCAATCCCCAATACAAAATGTGTGTGTATTCCCTGACAATTGCAGACAATTGTTAACGACACTATTTGGGCCAGCAGCATTTTCAGCTTCTGACACCCAAGATACTAGAACAACTGGTTAAAATCTTTTAAAACTGAAAAACATACTAATCATGTTTATAGATATTTGTTATTGATAAACTAATTTGATATGCAAAACTTAAGAGATAAATGGAATAAAGAATTACAGGTAGTTCTCCACTTGTGGCTAAAATTGGGACTGGAATGTTGGGTTTGAACAAAGCGGTCGTTAAGTAGACAGAGCCCACATCTCCCAATTACAATAGTTAAGTGGACAGAGTGAAACATCTGCCTGCCAAAGGAGGGCAGAAAGCTTTCCTCCATGCTCAGAAGGGGGCTCCCGTGGTGGGATGCAGGAAGAGAGCTTGAATCTTTAGGATCCCCATTTCATTTCTCCAGCTCAGTGCAGGAGTTCCTCTCTTCTCCATGCCTAGAAGTGAACTCCTCCGCCAGGCTTGGAACTTCACAATCCCTGCTTCATTTTTCTAGCCTGGTACAGGATTTCCTCTCCCCTCCTTGTGGGGAAGAGAACTCCTGCACTGGGCTGGAAAAGTGAAGTTCAAATCTTCAGGATTCTGGCTTCATTTCTCCAGCCCAGCACACTCCCATCACCCCACATGCATAGAAGGGAATTCCTTCAGTGGGCTAGAGAAATGAAGCTTGGCTTTTCAGGATCCTTGCTTCATTTCACTACCCCAGCAGAGGAATTCACTTCTGAGCACAATTCATTGACTTTCTGGAGCAGCTAGTAGAGAAGATTGCAAATGAGGAACAGATGATTGCAGGGCATTTGGCAAACATAGGTGTGAACAGGCTGCCATATGTGTGTGTGCGTGTGTGTGTGCATGCACGCATCTATCTATGTACAGGTAGTCCTTGACTTTCAACAATTCATTTAGTGACCGTTCAAAGTTACAGTAGCACTGAAAAAAATGCCTTATGACCATTTTTCACACAACCATTGCAGCAGCCCCATGGTCACATGATCAAAATCCAGATGTTTAGCAACTTCATATTTATGATGGTTAGTGTCAGTGTTAGAGTGTTAGAGTGACGTGATCAGGTTTTGTGACCTTCTGACAAGCAAAGGCAATGGGGAAGCCAGATTAACTTAACAACTGTAGCAAGATTGTAAAAGGAGGCAAAACTCACTTAACAAATGTTTCACTTAGCAACATAAACTTTGGATTCAATTGTCATAATTCGAGGACCTTATATGTATATATATGTGTATGTGTATATGTATAAAATCTCCCATATATGTATACACACACATTCTTTTAAAATTATCTTAAAAAGATATATTTTAAAAGCAATAAATATTTTATTTAAAAAAAAATCCTAGCTGGGGAACTCTGGGAGTTGAAGTCCCCGCATTTTAAAGTTGCCAGTGTTGGGAAACATCATCTACCTGTATTGTGATTATGCTAGAATTCCGTAATATGGTGCTGATGTGGCCAGCTCTTAAAATAACCTATTATTTTGTTCACTGGGTGATTGATCCTCTATGATCATATTCAGAAGGAAGTTGTTTCAGTCGGCTTACTGTCCACTGCAAAGCAATAGGGAGAAGAACTCTGGTGCTCCTAAGCAAATTACTTCGGGTCCCTTTAAAAGGGAGACCTGGGAAATTCGTCTTCAGAACGCAGGTGCTTCCAGGCGGTTTGCTATGTCTGTATATTATATATCCTTTAGGACCCGGCAGAAATATTTCTCTCCGAACCGGGTTACTGCGTGACGAGGCTATCCAGTTTCTTTTGATGCATCCGGCCGTTGTTTCTTGTCCTTGGGGAGTTAAGTTCTTTTAAGAGCGTGGCGCTCCGGATCGCGCCTGCCATCACTCGGAGGAGCAGGGACCGCCTGGCAGCGCGCAAGCAGCAATTGACTTGGCGGTGCCGGGTCCGGGCTTTACCGGCGGTGTGGTGCAATTGCAGGCATCCTAATGAAGCTGGAACGGTGCCGGCTTACATCACCGTCCTTCCTCGTTTAAGGGCAAAAAGCGCGCGTCCGGACCCTGCCTGAGCCTTCTGCCCCTCCGGCTTCCTGCCGCCCAAGAGCGGCGAATCCGTAACGGACTCGGGTGCGGGACGGGACCGGCCTGGTTTGCTCTCGCGGTACACCCTGCAGAGGTGTCGGTCCGGGAGCAGCGGCAACGGTCGGCTGGAGAGGAGAAGCGAACGGAGAAAAGGTGAGGGAGGCGGGCAGGGAAGGAGCAACCCCCGCCTGGCTGCTGCGCGCAGGGCCAGCAAACGTCCTGACGAAGTTGGAGGAGCGAATACTGGCCGAGACGGTCTTGTGACGCGATTAGTTGCGTGCTGGGGAAGGACGGTAAATCCGCCTTGGCGTCGGGTGCGAGTCTCTGATACTTTACGGTAGTAACGGAGTAGCTGTTTTTAAGAAGATGGGATGGGTGGGGAACGAAGGGATAGACTTGGGGATTAACCAAATTCGGACACCTAAGGTGAGACATGTTTATTTGGAAAAGTTATGTTCAAGTCTGTTCCTATCCTGGAAGATGGTGTTAAAATTGAGGGACTAATTTCTTTTATTGATTTTTGGTTTCAAACAACTGCTTGGAAGTTAATAGCTGCCTTCTTGGATTTCCTTTGACATTGGACTTCCTCTTCTCTTCACTGGAGTGATTATACTTTAAAAAAAATAACCTCTGGCTTAGTTTTCATAAATTATATATAGTCTACGCGTGTTTACAGCCGAAATGTGCTACTGTAAAATCAAGTACTGTAATTGGCTGTAAACAAAGCTTCAGAATTGTAACAAAGAGGTACTTATGCTGCTGGCTGATTCATGATATGTGGTGTTGGTTAACACAAGATCATATTCGTCTCCCTTCAACTAGAACTGGAAGATGTTTTTAAAGATAAATTACAATATCGGCATTGATCGTTTGGTCATATTACTGTAGGAATATATTGATAGTGATAAATAGGCTGTCAGGTGTATTGGGGCTGTAGAATTGAGCTTTACTAATTAGTTTTTGAAAGCTGTACATGCCAACCTTAAAATTGTATATAGAAGCAATCACCCCAGAAATTGAGTTTATCAATGGGTTTTTATTTTTTAAAAAAAAGTCTGAACGAGGTACTGAAATCAAAGCTAGAAATCTGACAGTTTCATTTCTTTCTAATTATAGCAGAAAAATCAAGTAACAAGCCCATAGCCTCTCAAAAGCATTTTTCTGTAATTTCAGCGTCTTGGGGAAGTAAATGTGTTTAGACTTATAAACTTAATCTTTATAATTTCTGTTTACTAGAGTTTTTCATATAAATACGTAATATTTTCCCAGTTGGAAAATTGAAACAAATGATGAGAAGTACTGACAGCTTTACTTGTTAAAAAGCTACTGCTTAAACTAATCTACTCTAGTTTTCGCTAATCACTTATCATGAAAATTTTGCTTTAGCTTCTCTTTCTACTTGCTGCATTGACTTTTCACCTTTAACTTCCTGTTCTCCATGTTATAACATTTCTTGGTAATAGATTTATTTGGGTCATACTAATTGGACAAAAGGCAAGAGGCTGATTGGAGATGTTTTTATTCAAGTCTCCCCAATTCTGTTCTGATAGTGTATTCTTGCCACTACAAAAAATAAAAGCGTGACACACAACTTGTGTTGCTTCGACTGCTCTGCCACCTCTGCAAAGTTTTTATTTTATTTTATTTAGTGCTTTAGATAACATGCTTCTCTCAATTATCTTGAAACAGTTAAGAGATAATATATCTATTGATGATAATTTAACAGTTGAGTAAGACCTCCAGATTCCGAATCAGTGTGCTAATATTCATGAATCATATGGCCAATTCACAAGTAGTGCATGACTAGCTGCAGATTTGACTGTTAACAGACAGATGTTGGATGATGTTGGCTTTCAGATAATATAATATGTTCTTTGTTTGTTTCTTGTAGACCTGATGTCTTGTAGCCATTTTTTTGACAAAGAATATCTTAAATAGATACTACTTATTGTTGCATTACTAATGATAGCATGGCTTTTTCTTTACGTGGGATGGTATAAATAAATATACAAGAAGAAGGGAAGGCAGTTGCATAGGAATCACACCTTGTCCCATTCCTTCAGTAAACTTCATACTGGGCTGCTATATCCAAGCTGCAGATATCCAGATGACAGCAGAGAGATATGCTAAATATTTACTTCCAATTGGTGGTTATCCAGACTTTTGCAGCCCAAATGGAGTATACTTCAGATAAACATAAAGATGTCTGAATGGAAAGAATGGTCTTTTGAGAAAAGATTATACCCTGGATTATGCACATATGATGGGAAGCCACAGCTGACAACAAACTCCCACAGTATGTGCATATATCTCTTTCAGATTGCATTCACCATAAATGCTTGTGCCTCTGAACATAATTTAGTGCTTACCAGAAAATGATTCTTAGGCAACACATGTTTCAGTCCAACACATGTAGAGAAAAATAGGAGGTAGCAACATCCATGCCATCTTGAATTTTAAGAAAATAAAGATGGAATGGAAATCTAAGTAAGAACACCACCATATGGTATACTAATATGTAAATACAACACTGTATCATTGATTCTAAACTTTTTAAAGAATTACTATATTCCCTTTTTAGAATCCTGTCTTTTAGGATAATTGTTTAGAATATACAAAAAGGTCCCATAAAACATTAAGGATTTTAAAAAGGAAACTCTCAGAAACTATAAAACCAAATGAAGGTATCTCAAGCATGTTGTCTATGGAGATTCTCAGTCATCCAGTTCATGGTTGTCCCAAAGGTGGTTTTTCAAGAGGCAACTGGACTTTCTGGTTTTTCTTTGAAGACGTTTCGCTTCTCATCCAAAAAGCTTCTTCAGCTCTGACTGGATGGTGGGGAATGGAAGGATTTATACTCCTTGCAGACAGCTGGACATTTGCATTC
>JANHFL010010317.1:138257-152225 GCA_032468155.1 Oxyrhabdium leporinum | reverse complement strand
CGCTCTGTCTTTCTGCAATCTGCTGCCTCAGCCTGCCCTGCACTGAGAAATACTTTCGATCCTGGGAATCCATCTCCGTTCACCCGGCAGGCATTTTCAGAGGCTGAAGTTCCCAGGGTGAGTGTGAAAAGCTGCAGGGGGGAGGGCGGGTAGCTAGGCCGCGCATGGACGCCGTGTGGGGAGCAGCACGACGTGAGCTGCATCGTCGTCAGGCAAGCAGAGCAACAAGGAGCAAGAGCAAAGTAACAGAGAGAAATAAGAGCAACCAGGAGCATAAGACCTATCTATAAGTGAAGCATTGCAAGAAGAAATAAAGATGCTGTCAATTAACATAAATGGACTGAATTCTCTCATGAAAAGAAAAAAATATATTCATAAAACTGCAAAGACTAAAATTAGAGATAATATCACTACAAGAAGTACATATTAAAAAACACCATAATAAATTATTGGAGTATCCTAAATTAGGGAAATTCTCTATCGCAACAAAGGAGAAGAGGGGTGGTGTTAAACATTAAAGAAACAATAAGCGCCAATCAAATTTTTAAAGATGAAGAAGGAAGAATTTTGATGGTGGAAGTGACATTAAATCAAAAACAGATACTCTTAGTTGCTATCTATGCGCCGAATAATGGACGGAAAGAATTTTATAAAAAACTCCACAAGAAGATACTTGAAATAGAGTATGAAATTTTTTGTCTCTTAGGAGATTTTAATGCAATAGTTGATATAAAACTTGATTATAAAGGTAGAAAAATAAGCAAAAAAATAAAGACTTTACCTAGAACTTTTTAAAAAATAACAGAACTATGTATACAGAATACATGGATAGAAATAAACCCAGGAAAAAACTAATACACATTCTACTCTAACAGACATCAATCATGGTCTGGAATAGATATGATTTGGATGTCAGCAGAATTAAGCACAAATGTGCAAGAGATAGAAATTGAAACAAATTTATTGGCCGACCATAACTCAATAAAAATTAGTTGGAAGGGAGAAAAGAGAAGAGTAAGATGGACTCTGAATCAATCTATATTAAAAGATAAAGAATGTCTATAGATGATGGAAAAGGAAATTTGATTTTTCTTTAAAGAGAACAGGAAAGGGGAGACTTCACTACAAAACATCTGGGACACAGTGAAAGCATATACAATATAAGGGGATTAGCTATAACCTACATATCGAGGAAAAATAACAGAAAGAAATAATATCAAAAGACCTTAGAAGAAGAACATAAAAGATTGGAAGTAGAGTTACAAAAAGAATCACCAAAGGTAAATCTAAAAAAATCAAATAGAAATAATTAAACCTAAGTTAAATATAGTGGAAAAAGAAGAATTGGCATAACAAATTAAAAGACCAAAACATTTTTTTAAATACTAACAAACCTGGAAGATGGCTAGCCTATAAATTGGAGAGATACTCTTTGGGATTGTTGGCATTTGGAATGGAATTAAGTGATATTTGTAAGCTTGTTTTGTGTGTGTGTGTGTATGTGTGTGTTAAAAGAAAAACTGCCCATTTATCATGTTAAGCTTTAGTTTTTTGCTTATGCTAGGATACTGGGACATTTCATTTATTTATTTAAAAAATTATATGGTTGCCCAACTTATATACAGGTGACTCCATATGGCTTACAACATGAAAAATCCACAAAATAAAAATCTGGAATAAAAATATTCCAGATGTGGAATATTGATTTTATATATGTTAACTAAGATTACTATTTTATGGGCCTGTTTGAACTTTTTGCTGACATGTGGAACGGAGAGGACCAGTACTTACTGGATTTTGCCCACAGTTAAGAAATGAGTTATGGGATGAAGAATTTTATATTTGATGATTAAGACGAGGTGAAGAGATTATTAAATTATTTACACTTCTGATGAGGATAGGAAGTTGTTTTTTTCTATTTCTTTTTTGTTGTTTTTTGTCTTTTTGTTATTTTTTAGTCTATATTATCTTTTATCATTATTAATAAACATTATTCAAAGAAAGATAAATACTGGAGAAGTGGCTCAACAGGCTCAATTTGCTCAACAGCTGTCTAACAACTTCAATATCAACACACAGTGGAAAGCCAAATGGTCTGCTGAACGCCCAGATAAAGGCAGTTATGTAGATGACCCTACATAAAAGGTGCCAGGTTTTGACCTTCCTCATCAGCAATGGTCAATTCTGAACAGGATCCGTACACAACATGGTGTCTGCCAGGACTCATTGTTTAAGTGGGGTCTTGTCTCTACTCCTCAGTGTGACTGTGGTGCTCCTCGACAAAATATCCATTTTGAACATTAAGTCTATGTATTTGCCATACACTAAATAAATAAATAAATAAACTGGAGAACCATGTTTTCTGTCTGTATCTTGTCTTTCTCAATGTCCAGCTGGGCCTAGGACAATTGTCCCTGGCTGACTTGTCCCAACCAACCCGCCCCAGCCAATTCACTGTGAGACAACTCACTGCATGACAATTCAATGTGGTATAAATCAAGAGAGGGACAATTGCAGTGGGCCTTGTCTTGCTTAATGTTTGAACCTTTCAAAGTTAAAAGTCCTTGAGGCTGGGGTGAGCTGCAATTGTATTTATTCCTCTCATGAGTTATCCCTTGTTGAATTGTTCCACACTGAATTGTCCTATGGTGAATTAGCTACGGCAAGTTATCCGATGGTGAATTGGCCATGGTGAGTTAGCCACAGCGAGTTGTCTTATTCCGTGTCCAGCCTCCTTGAGAATTTTTTTAAAGTTCTTGATTAAATAATATCTGCAAGAATAGGTCAAAAGAGCTTGCAGACAAGAGTTGCTCAGGAACAGTTGCTGCATCCAGAGGTGGGCTGCTCTTGCTGTAGCAAGAGGTTCGCATTGTGATATTTGTGGCAGAATAGCATTCTATGGTACTAATCTTCCAAAAAAGCATAGCACACTATAGCTGGGCAGGAAGTTATTATGCAATGGGCTCTCTGACAGACAATAATAAGAAATGAGTAACTCATGTTTTTATGGATTAGCAGATTTAGCTGCTTGAGGCAATTAAACATTGTACAATGATATCTAATGTTGAGAAAAGTCCTCTTATATAAAACTCTAAACATTCAGTCTACCAAATCTTTGTCTTTTGTGTCACAAGTAATTGGCAAGTAAATCTCCAAGAGGTGAAACATGTAGTTATAATGCAGGTAGAGTTAGGTTTAGGGGATCTGGGATTTTTCCATCTTTAGTCATGTATAAGGCTGCAGCTTTCCATTCAAGAGCACAATCTAGGAGTATTTTTGGAGCGTAGAGTACACTCAAAAGCAGATGGCAACACTGGCAAGAAGGGCTTTGCATAGCTTCATCTTGTATGTTAGTTAAGGCCCTTCCTAGTTCTGGAGGCTCTTCAGACACTCCATCATACCCTAATCACCATGCAACTTGACTATTACATTGGTGCTGTCTTTGAAGAACACACAGAAGTTTCTAATGGTCCAGAATGTAGCAATACAGGCAGTGATTAGCATAGTTCAGTGTGTCCATGTGATACCTCTGCTTCATGGACTATGCTAATTGCTAATATTCTTTTAAGTGAGATTTAAGATCCTGATAATTACCAATAAAGCATGACATAGGGCCAGATAATTGAAGGATTGCCTGTTTTCCATGGTTTCTACCAGCTAGAATGAATTGGCAGAGATGGAGCACTCTAAGTTCCTTCAATTAAACAATGCTATTTATCTCACCAGTTTCAACTTATCATATTTGATTTTTATTATTTGCTTCTATTTTATTGTAAGCAATCACGAAAGCTAAAATATTAAGCAATATATATATTAATGAGGCATATAGAGAACTGAGAACCTCTTCCATAGTTAGTAATTCTAAATTCTGCCATGTGCTGCCCTCTTTTCATATTTTTAAAAATCTATTTTTTAAACTAGCACAAATTTTGGGGGAGTTTGGTGTCAAAGTAAAAGAACATTGTGATTTATTCCATGTATCATTTTTAGATTTTCCTCCAAAATAATCGCCTTGAAAACTGCCATAACATCTGACAAGGCAGCAAGCAAGAAAATCTGTTATTAAATTCCCTCAGTTTCTTCCTATGGGGACTGATACAATTTGGAATCTAATAATATCCAAAAGACCATTAGATCTCTGCCTTTGCTATAAGTGAGATTGCTTTGTTCATTTCTATAAACAAAATAACTTTAACCACTGACTAATCACAGCTTTATCTTTTTTGTTTCTTTGTTATTGTTGACACAGGACTATAATAAGTTATCCCTTAGATTTTAACATTTCCATTAGATACATAATTTATATGTAATACAAGAATTTCTAGTGTTCTTCAGATACTTCCTGTAAATTTCCTTCATTCTTTATTATTCCTTCAAGATATACAATTCATTTTATTACTCTGAGTCATCCAATTAATTGGCATAAGATTCAATTATACTATCAATTTAGTCTTTCCAGGGGATGCTATGGTTAGAAACGGAATGAGCCTGAAGCTGTTATATAATGATATGTCTATTTTTAGACCTCCATTATATCTAGAGAGCTGTGTCTTGTCATCTAATTTGTCAACATTAACCCAACAGAAATAGGATTGATTCCATTGTGCTAATCTTTCATTCTAGAAGAAACAACAAGATTTGAAATTTTTGTTTACCTGTGCTTCTTTATGTTGAGGCCATTTGTGAGGGACATATGTATATGTACACATACATACACAAAGAAACATGAACATTCACACACACACACATTCACACATGCAATAGAACACATTCTATTAACCAATATCATGTTATGGTATAAGCAGTGGTGGGATTCAGCCGGTTCTCACCGGTTTGCTGAACTAGTTGTTAACTTTGTGTGCAGTTTGGTGAACTGGCTGAATCACCCTGCCTTGCAGCTCAACTCTCCCCTTCCAGCCACTCCTCGCCTTGCCCAGCCTCTCCTGAGGCCATTTTGGCATCTCGGTGCTCCTCTAACCAGCCCCCTGCCAGCCTCCAAGCAAGCAACATCCGTCCAGGCAAAACCCCAAGGCAGCTCTAATGTGCCCAAGGGAGGGGCTGGAGCTACTAAACAGATGGCCAAGCTAAGTGCCTGAAGGGCCCCATCTGTCACCGGGAGACCAGGCACCTCAGCGGGCAGTGAGCGAGGCCCTGGCTTCTGACAAGATGAGGGCTTTTCAGGGGGCTGGTCTAGCACCCGGAGCCAGCTCTGCACTAAGGAGGCTGGGGGCATCATTGGGGTCCTGCGAAGAGGGGCTCAGGCCCAGTTCCCATGTGGTGCCATGATCCATGAGCTGCTGCTGGCACTGCACAACTACTAGGGCAGCCTCTTTGTGGACGGTGGCCTGTAGGTGGGCATGATAGTGGGGTAAAGGGGGCATCCCTCCCTCTCTCCAAAGGCCCAGCCCAGAGCCCTTCCTCCTCTTCCTCCTCCTCCCCCACAGGTATCCCCAGAGCTGCCGCTGTTCCTTTACCCAAGCAAGGCCACCCTCCTGGCCTGCATCTACACCTGGGCGCACTCTACATCCACCTGCATGAATTCATTGAGCAGTTCACCAAGTACACCCAGCCGCCGCTGCTGCTGCCCGCCACCCCACCACAGGTCTGCATGGTGAACTGTGGCACCGGGGGAGCCCAGACACACACACACACACACACACACGCACACACACAGATGAATGGGCAACTGGGCATGTGGCTGACAGTTGGCTTCCAGTGCCACTGCCTGTCAGTGTTCCATCCAAGTTCCAATAATTAATTCAGCACTCAGACAAAGGTTTATCCAAGTAAGAATTTATTAAAGAAACCATGTTGGCACATCTGGGAAAAACCTGAATCTGAAAGCCCAGGTTTTTCCACACCCAAAAGAAATAAAAGATCCACCTCCAAACCATCATTAAAACTCACATTCCCCAATCCTCTTCTGAAGCCAACTTCCTCTTTCTTCTTGTCCTCCAGGTGCTGGTCAGGATGGCCTTGACACATTTGAAAAGAATTTTGTTTTGCCTACTAACCCTTCTAAGTGTATGAGAAAGAACCCCCTCCCTGATTCCCATATGCTAATCTGTGGCAGCCACAGGCCCCCGCAATTATGGCTTCCAAGGCTGACAGATGGTTTAGCTTGGGTTGGAGGGAAACTATATGTGCCAGCCAATCAAAGACTGGGACTCATGCAAAGATGTCATGATTCAAAATTGGCTAGTCATTTTGGATTTGTGAA
This sequence comes from Oxyrhabdium leporinum, assembly GCA_032468155.1. Classification (NCBI taxonomy): domain Eukaryota; kingdom Metazoa; phylum Chordata; class Lepidosauria; order Squamata; family Cyclocoridae; genus Oxyrhabdium; species Oxyrhabdium leporinum. The sequence goes on along the minus strand of JANHFL010010317.1, from coordinate 146,005 downwards.
AATACTACACCTTATAAAAAGACAATTTTGGTGGCCATCGTTAAAGAAAGACATTGAGAGCTATGTGGCCAGCTGTCCTATTTGTGCTGCTGCTAAAAGAAGACAAGGAAAAGCTCCTGGACTATTTCAAAGAGTTGTGGAACCTTCAGCACCCTGGAGAGAGATCTCCATGTATTTTATTGTTGAACTGCCGGAAAGCGCGGGAAATACTGTCATATGGGTTGTAACTGATTTATTTTCTAGGCAAGCTCATTTTGTTCCATGCCAAAAAATCCCAACTGCTAAAGCTTTAGCAAAATTGTTCTTAGTTCATATTTACCGATTACATGGAGCACCACAACACATTATTTCTGATAGGGGTGTCCAATTCACTTCAAAATTTTGGAAGGCATTCCTAACCCTACTTGGCTCCACCCAGGGGTTGAGCTCGTCTTATCACCCGATGGCGAAAGGGCCATAGAACAGATTAACAGGGTTCTAGAGCAATATTTAAGATGTTTTATCAATTATCAACAGGATAATTGGACTGAGCTATTAACGTTTGCCGAAGTGGCATATACTAATTCTGTTCACTCTAGTACTGGATTCACTCCTTTCAGAGTAGCAACTGGTCAGGATTTTATTCCTATGCCTGAACTACCCAGTGAGCAACTTACTATCTTTTCCTTAAAGGAGTGATTGATAACTTACAAAATCTATGGCCAGTTGTCACTTTGGCATTAAAGGATGCTAGAGAAGCATTTAAATTGCAAGCTGACAAGAAGAGAATGGAACCAAAACCATTCCAAGTAAGGGGAAAAGTCTACCAAATTTCTGAGATCTCTACAACCATCAAAGAAACTTGGTCCAAAATTTGTGGGGCCTTTTTCAATAATTAGAGTAATTAACCCAGTAACTGTAGAATTGCAATTACCTAAGACACTTAGACAAGTTCACCCTGTGTTCCATATCAATTTATTAAAAAGAGAAATAACATCTCCTATAAGACCAGAAACCCCTGCAGTACCTATACCCATCATGGTTGAAGGGGAACAACATTTTGAAATCAAAGAAATATTAGATTCCAGGGTCCATAGAGGGAATACACAATACTTGGTTGCTAGGAAACATTTACCATCATCTCAAAATGAGTGGATTGAGAAAAAACATGTTCAAACTCTTGCACTGATAAAGAAGTTTCATGAACTGTACCCACAAAAACCTGGTTAATGTACTGTAATATGAATTTTCTCTGTTTCCTAGGTGGACCTCTCCCTGTTTTGAGGGGGCAGCATGTCAGATCCCCCAAAAGTGAATCTGCCATTCAACCGATGGAGGGAGGGGGAATCTTGGATAACTTTTGCTTCCTTACACTTTCGTTCCCACTTCTTTCAATTTCCTGAGAGAGGCCAGTTTTGGGCCCATTATCTATTCTTAGGATGACCGTTTCCAAAACATCTTTACACCTGTGGATTGGTTAATACCCATCACACCACAGGGAGGGATTTCAAGTGCCTTAAATATAACTGTATTGTCTAGAGGGTTTTAGAAGTTGCTTTCACTTTGTCCTGCTATCACCTTTGCTCAATAAACGTATCCTGTTGTGAAATGCTTCATTTCAAGAGTTCTACTTTCTTGAGTAAGGAGGAGAGGAAGGACCTGACATTTATTTTTAATCAAATGGGGAGGGGGGGAGCCCAGCAAATTGCTATGCTTGCACCTCAGATATCCTTGATCCTGATCCAGGTAGAATAGTGCATTTGAAAATATGAGATCAATAAATAGTTGTCAAGTATTTAGACTGGTCTTTCTAATGAACTATAGTCTGTAGAGATATGTAACTAGCAATGGTGAAGTAGCTAAACTGCAGCCAGGGTGCCAAGAAAAATTATTAAAAGGAACCCTAGTGAGTGGTAAATGTTTTAGGAAAACTACATTAAAAAATCTATCTTCCTCTAATATAAAACCCACCTTTGGAGATTCCCAGGTTAAGAATAAAAAATTTCAATAAAAGCTCCACTCAAAAACAAAAAAAATCAGCAGTCTTTAGGATAAATAAGTAGTAAATGTCTGGCATATTTCCAGTCCATTTCAAGGATTCAGTGATATCTGAAGGCAAAGTTACATGAGAAAACAGGGAACACATCAAGATGCTGATCCCTGTCTAATGTCACCCTTGAGTCAAGGAGAGCTCCCCATGATAATATAGACATCTCCATGCAGTTTTCTTAGTACCAGTACAGAATTGGTTTGCCGTTTCATTCTAACATTTTTTGCTACTGCCAGTCTAGCCCCAGGATTTTATGATCGCCTTTCATCTGCAGATGTGCTTAAAATAACAAGAACGATAAAAGTGCTTAGCTCTGGGCCTGTAATTCAAACACTGTCATTTCCATCTAGATTGCCTCTTTGGGCAAAAGGGCAATTATTTGCTTGGTCCAGGTCCTCTCACTCTAGAATTGGAAGCAGGTCTAAAATCTCTAGGTATAATAAACAGAAGAATTTGGAAATTGCTTCTTTGCATATGAAGCTTGTGCCTAAGCACAAAAGTGCATGAATATACACAAAAGCACACAACTTTAACGTTACTGTCAGCATTCCATCCATTTTCCTTCTGAAGGTCATGTACATTAATCTAGCATTGAACCCTATCCAACAAGATGAAATTCAGTGGTGAGAAAAGTAAGGTCCTATACTGCTTCAGGAAAATTTAATAGTAACTGTGAGAGTAATGTTGGTGTCCTAGTGCAGTGGCCCCCAAACGTTTGGGCATCAGAGATTGGTTCCATGGGGAGAGGTTTTTCTGCGGATTGGAGGGGACTTGGTTTCGTGTGCTGCCTGTATCCCACGGATGGGGCTTTACTTGTTTGCATGGTCTAGTTTTTGGCATGCCGTGGACCAGTGCCAGTCCATGGACAAGAGATTGGGGACCCCTGTCCTAGTGGACCATCACTTAAGGATAAGCCAGCTGTATGATGCAGTTGCCAAAAAAAGCCAGTGCAGTCCTGGACTGCATCAATATCACAAGAAATGATAATACTGCTTTATTCTTCCTGAGACTACACTTGGAATACTGGATACAGTTCTGGTCACCATGATACAAAAAAAGATGCTGAGAACCTAGAAAGAGTGCAGAGAAGAGCAACCCAAATGACAAGGGATCTGGAGACTAAATCGTATCATAAACCATTGAGGGAACCAGGTATGTCTAGCCTATTGAAGAGGAGAGTTAGGGGTGATTTAACAGCTGTCTTCTAGTACTTGAGGGGCATTCACAGAGAAGAGGGCATCAATTTATTCTCCAAAGCATGAGAAGGCAGGAAAGAGGTAATAGGTGGAAACTAGTTAAAGAGAGATCCAACTGAGAAATAAGGAGAAATTTTCTGACAATGAGAACAATCAATGGAATAGCTTGATTCCTGGAGTTGTAGGTGCTCCATTGCTTGAGGTTTTCAAAAATAGATTGAATAACCATTTGACCAGGATGGTATAAGGTTATTGCCTTGAGCAGTGGGTTAGACTAGAAGACCTCTGAAGTCCCTTCCAACACCATGATTCTATGTTCTAAGTCCAACTTGTCTACAGGGATCTTAACTAAAACAGTACTATATCCTTCTAGGCCAGGGGTGTCAAACTCATGCCATCACGGTGGTATCATGTGATGTATTGGGACTTTTTTCCCCTTTGCTAAACCAGGCATGGGCATGGCCAGCACATGATGCATCTGGCCCATAGGCCAGGAGTTTGACAGCCCTGTTCTAAGCAATGAGGCAACAGCATGACGAGTTGCAAAATAGTCTCTTTTTCTTCTATCTTGGTTATGTATGGTTTATTGATGGCCAGAGCATCACTTCCATGATACCTGTTGATATACTCTGACTGCAAGAGGCTTCATAACCAAAACATACTGGATCAAGGAATGGGCCCAGCAATGCAATCAACAAAGCACAGGTGACTCCTATTATAACATGCATTATTTAAAGCCATGCTGAACCCTTTCCAGCAGGCATCTTACTCAGTGGTGATGCATAAGGATTGGAAGAGACACCCAGTTAAGACATGAGGATATCGCCTAATGTACATATCTCTGTTTATATGAGCCAGGGACTTATTTGAGTCTTGTTCCAGTGAGTGCGTGTGACCCAGATTAGTTGGTATTAGAGACAATACTGAGCTCTCAATCCTTGGCCATGCCTAGGAGATGGGCAATATACTGCCAGCCCTCTGGAGAGTCAGGCAAGAGACTAGTTCTCATTCCCTCCTCAGCAGCAAGTCAGGGAAGTGCATCAAAAAGAGATTACCCTTTAGCAAGAGGAGTTTCTCAATCAAGTCAGTGTTGAGACATGAGCAATAGGTGTCACCAAGTTGCCTGTGCTGGAGAACTCTTTTGGTATTGCCAGGCAACCACTGCTAAGACTAGCTATGCCTTGGCACTTTTTCATTGGTTGCCAGCAGTCTAGCCACACTACCTCATCTCCAACCTAAGACAATATTAGGAGGGGAGGGCATGAGTGGTCCTTCCTATGTACTGAACCAGACAAATGTATGCCCCACTTCACATTCAAGTCACAAGGGGCAAGGAACTGTATTTTTTTCCCAACCAGAATCTTGTTTTCCAGATTCTATCTCAAGGCAGTCATCCACATTTCTGATTCTGGATGAGGGAAAGCAAATGGAGAATACAGCTTTCGTTCCATACACAGATCAGCCAAAGTACTTACTCTGTGCGTAAAATGTTATCCAAGTAGCAACCAGTATCAATCCTACTTAGCTTTTGAGCCCAGGAAGGGAAGTTAGAAGCTGCTACCTGCTGTGGCTGTGTAATCCTTGTGCCTGTTTCCCCTTCTCCTTCCTTCCTCTTTGCCATTAGTAGAATCAACATGGAACTGACACTTGCATTGGGGTAACTAGCTCACCGGCAACTATGTTTTTTGGGAATTCTCCCCAGTCCATAAGCTGAACTACAAGCAACTCCAACCTGCACTATTAACATAGGCAAAAAGAAAAAAGAACCCTAGGACAGCCTGATTTCTCATCTGTCTTTCAAGCAGAACAGCTCTTACCTGTGTCACAGCACAGCTTTCAGGATTAATTAGTTAATGTTTGTAGAGATCTCTCAAAATGCAAAGCTCTGTGTAAATGTCAACTCTTATTATGAGTAAGCAGCTTTTCAAAGGCAAGCCTCTCAGTGCAATGACATGGAAGCTAAGAGGAATCACATTTTTTGTTACCTGTAAGGATCTGCTCAGAATTATCTGGGTTTAAGTAAAGCCCATTCTCTTGATTTACACTGAAATGGTGCCCTTTGCTTCACTTGAGTGCAATCTAATAAAAGACAAATCCTGTTTGAAAAGCTTTGGCACTGCACCAGGACATGGGGGAGACCAAAGAGCCAACCAAGGTATGAGTCACTCAAGGTAGTAAGTGGAAAACGCAGGCTTGCCCTGGTGTGGCATTTCAGATGTTCTTTCTTGAAGTGCTCTTTGCTTCCAAGACACCCTCTGGAGTCACTGGCTGAGGAAGAATCTTCAGCAGCATGTGCCACAGCTGGGAAACCAAATGAATGCTTCCACTCTTTCCCTTGAGGGCAGCAATAGTTTTGCAAGACTGAATTAAGGCAGAAGGCATTTTATAGAAATGAGATAGAAAGATCTGCATGCCTTATTGCTCATATCAATGAGAAAAATTGTCCCCCAGCATTTCACCAGGCACATCTGCAGAGCCTAAAGAATAGGGAACAGCTGGTTCCTACTTCCAGGCCTTGGCCCCAGTAGTGTTTTCCAACATATTGCCTTCATTAACACTTTGCTCAGTGTCACAAGAACACCCAGAAAAAAGAAAACACAGTAAATTTTAGTATTGCATTTTCATTCTTTAGGAGCAGGTGGACTTATACTAGTGATAGTGAACCTTTTGGGCTCAGTGTGTCATTATATAAAGAAACACCAAATTGTTAGTAAAATGAACAAGTAAAACAGACTCATTTTCGGAAGGTCCAGAGGCTGTGGAAGAGCACACCCCATTCTCACACAGCCTCTGCAACCTACAAAACTCACCCAAGAATGGGGTCTGCTTTTGAAAATACCCACAGGTGCTTTTTTTCAAGAGAAAACTGGACTTTCTGTTTTTTCTTTGAAGACATTTCTCTTCTCATTCAATAAGCTTCTTCAGCTCTGACTGGATGGTGGGGAATGGAAGGATTTATACTCCTTGCAGACAGCTGGACATTTGCATTCTCTCAAACATGTTCAATATCCTGATTTATTGTATTATGTAGGGTTATTGATTGTATTTATTGTATTACCTAGAATAAACTAACTATGAATGTTGTGTGCTTTAAGAAACTTTCTCTGTCAACACTTAGCAAGGATTCTAAAAGATATACTGGCATGAGGATATAGGTATCTAGGAATAACCTCACACTTTATTTTTTTATTTCATTTTTATCCAATTTGTATTTCATTAGCAACATGTAAAATAAGTTGCATACAAGTTTTGTTTTCTCATAAATTTGATACATATATGTAGATTTGATCACATATTTATTGCCTTGTTTAAACTTTTCCTAGAAATAAAAATCAGTACTGCGGCAGTGGTTAATATTTCAGCTTTGAGTATAAAGCTGAATTAATTTCATTCTATTTCAGCTGTTGGCTGAAAAGATGAATTATACCTTGCTGGTCCCTAAGCTTGATACTCACATAGTAATCTGCCCAGAAATCCACCTGTATTCACTGGACTTTGTATTAACTTTACGAATGAATCTTTGTTAGTGTAGTCTCCAGAATGAGGTTGAAAATCATAATCTGTTTAAAAATCTGCTTTGGAATATTTACCGGTAAATTTGTTGTGCTTGTCTTGAGCCTATTTCAGATGCCACAATCCTCTACTAGAAAATGATAATTCTGAGACCTAATGCTGTACAAGACATGATTGTTTGAAAAATGCTTTGTTTTAGTCTTCTATTTCATGCCCAGGATGGATATACAAAACTTTATTATCAAATTACAGGGCACCTGTTCCAGCTTTGATAACTTAAATAAGCAGCCACTTTCCCATGGTCACACTGCCCTTTTTAGTACTACTACTTGAAATCCTTCATTTAGCAATACAAAAATTAAAAGGTATTCATTTGCAAGACGGATATACAGTACAGTGTTACATCTTCTTGTACCTACAATACTAAAGATCTAAAGCAATATCTAAAGAAAAAATCTGAGATTTTTTCTTTAGATATTGTGTTAGATATAGATTTTTATCTATCTTTAGATATTACATTGAATACAGTATTTGCCACTGTAGGTTCTTATTTGTCAGAATTTTATTAGATATTTAGTACTGTAGGTTCTTATTTGCCTGGGTTTTATTAGATATTTAGTACTGTAGGTTCTTATTTCTCAGGATTCATCTAATAGGAAATAAAAATATTTACTACAGCAGATAATGCCAGTTTGGGATCCTATGGAAGTTCTTGAACTTATGCCAGAAACCTTTCTTAACATGGTCCTAAGGGGAGATGCCCACTATTATCCAAGAATTTATCCAGGATTCATAACACCTGGTTTGTTACTCTTGCTGGTAATTGTATAATTAATATTACTTACACTCTTTAGTGAAATGGAGTGAAAATTGCTATAATTAGTAACTATTTTATGCAGAAATTAGAACCATTAAAAAAAATCAAATAATAGTGTGAGGTATTTCTTGTAAGATCGGCAAAACATTTATGCCAACCAATTCTCTAACTTTCTAACATCAAGTTCCAAACC
>JANHFL010010317.1:101161-138247 GCA_032468155.1 Oxyrhabdium leporinum | reverse complement strand
ATTAAAAAAAATCAAATAATAGTGTGAGTCTGAATTTGAACTTGCTTTAACTTAGTTATCAGCTTTTTTTCTGCAGCAGTGACTAAAGGATATCATGTTTTCTGCTTAGTGAATCATATTATTCAGGTATAGGATCATATGGAGAAAACTAGGTTGGATGCTTGCTATATTTAGATCATCATACTGTTGGCCCAGAAAATAGACTTATTTCTGCTCCAGCTTTATAGAATAGGTTGACAGTGGCAGCAGTTGGAGATTATTAGAATAGTAATATAGGAAAACAGAACTGTTATTCCAGTGGCTATATCAAAAGGATTATAAAGAGGATTATGTATTGTCTTCACACATTCAGAGCTTAATTCTTAATTTAAACAAGCTGCTATTTTTTCTCAATTGAAATTAGTATCAGACCCTGTTTACAAGCCTGATCTGAGGTTAGAACTCAAACTGTAATTTATTGGTTTAGATCTGATGGTAAATTGTAGGTCAATAAATTTAGAAAATGAAATACACTGGGAATATGGAAGAGGGCATAATAAAAAAAGAGCAAACACAGTGTTCATTCACTACTCTGCAAATCATAGTTTGGAGAATGAATGAAGCTGTTATGAAGTACTAGTTGAATCCTTTCCATGAGCTCAGAACTGTTGACTTTTGTCATCTTATATAATAGCCTGTGACAGGAAAACTAAAAAACTGTAACTAGTACTATCCAAGAACTATGAGCAAACTTCTCCTAGTCTTACTCAAGGCAGTCTTTTCCAACTCTGAATTCCTTCATCAGCATCAGTTGAGTTTCAATTCCTTTTCATTCTTTCAGTTTCTCATTATGGTTTTCATGATATGAATGGCTACAGGAAAAAGGTCTTTTCTGTGAAGGCATTTTAATTTTAAAATAACTATTTTCCAGCAATATGCATCTAGTTATTAAAATTTAGGCATCAAACTAGGTTCTCCCTAGATTTTTCTGAGTTTTTAAGGAATAGCTTGGTAGAATATTATAAAAACTGTTTTGTATAGTTAGCTACTTTGAACCTAATTTATATAAACAAAGGCAAGGGCTTTTGCTTCTTAAGCCAGGTTTAAAGCTTGTTTAAGTTTTTATCATGAATAAAGGTGTTCTTGCATTATTAAAATGTGTAGATACAGTGTAAATCCATACTGTCAAAGAGGTGGATCTTGTGGAATTCCAGAAGTAGCAGGCACCACTACCAAAAAGATCCTACATTTGGAAAATGCTATTTTAGGTCTACGTATAAAAGAATTTGAAAATAGGGTTTCCCTACAGGTCACACATACTGGAAGCTTCTAAAGTATATGTTAGGCTACCTTTTGACAGTTTTAAAAATCAGTACCAACATTCTGAATAGAGCTTGGAAATTAACTGCCAGGTAATTACGCTTATTTACAATATTAGTATAATATGGTTCGAGTCAGTAAAAACTAGACAACTGAATTAAAAACAAATTGTTTTTTTTCAAATATAGTATGTTCAACGATAGTACCATTTATTTGATATTATGAATTAGAAAATGACTTTGCTGTGAAGTGTGAAAGTAGCCATATCTTTAGTAACCATATTAAATAGCAGGAAATTTTCCTGTGGAGAGTATATTTGAAGTTAGGCCTGTTCAGTAGTTTGGCCTATTCTATGAAACTGATCTTCAGGTAAAATTGTGGCCCAAGCTCAGAGTGATGAAAAGATTATTTAGAATTGAGTTACTCATTCAAGGCCAATTACAATTGCTTACAGTTGTGTTTGTAAACTAGAAGAATAGTGTGGGTGTGCTTGTTTTACAGATTAATAATGTGCAAAGTGTCTCCTTTATGAAAGCATTAGATAAATGCTTAGGCAGAGGGAGGCAGATGTTCACTATGGTAGTTCCATGCATTACATAGATCTGTTAATAACTGTATAATTAAACTGTGCAAATATGTATTACTTTTGCTTTAAATTTAGTTGTCAGTTTTCACCTAGTGAAGTCTTTTTCTTAAACATTTCTATTTTGTAATGTTCTGAAATGCTACAGTGTGACAAAATCATAAAGCAACTGCGTAATATACCTCATTACCTTTTAAGCTGGTTTTTAAAAGCTTGTTGACATGCTTTGCTTGTAAACTGGAGCCTATTCTTGAAATATCTTCTAGTCTCACATTCTTGGGAGTGATGAAATTTTATTCATATGTGTTTCTACTTACAGGTAAGGAATCTAAAACTGGAGCATGAGCAAGAGAAAAATGAGATCTTATCTGAAGCTCTAGAAACACTAGCCACTGAACACCATGAATTGGAGCAATCGCTAGTCAAAGGGTCACCTCCCCTTAGCATCTTTAGTGAGGAACAGTTCTATGATGCTATATCTGGTAAGTGTGTCAAAATATATTGCACCAATGTATGATTGGTAGGCATATATAGATGTTAATAATGGATACACATAAATATATAATCTGTAATCATTCAATTTATTGAATGCAAATTAAGAGCTTAATGAAAAAGAAATTTATGAATGAGATTCAAAAGTTAAGTATGGTAAGTACCAGCTCAGGCACCAAATTAAGAAATGGCGCTGAATTTATGAAAACAGGTTACAACATGTTCCATGTAGTTATTAGATTATATTAATAAAATGTATCAGTTTAACACTAATAGAATCATTTATCAGATTCAAATGTTGCTATTGCTCTAGGCTGATGGAAAAAATCCAAATATCTTGCCTCTTCAGACGGGCATATTTTGGCTTATTCTTTGCTTATCATCATTTTGGGGGCTATTTAGGATGTCCTTTTAGGCATCATTTTGTTCTGTGGGGGGGGAAAGTGTATTTGGGAACAAACTGAGGAATGAAAACACTGATTATGTGAACTTTCATGAATTTTTGAATGAAAGAATCTGATTTTCTGGTTAGATTTGAAAGAAGTGTGTTTTAGATTTAACATGCTAAGAGTATGTTAAAATATTTTTAAAAGAATACTTTGCCAGTAATTCACACTTCAGAACAAAGACATGGCAATATGAAATAGTCTAGGCCAGTATGAAACCTGGAAAACCTTGATGTATTCCCATAGAGATTTCCAAAAAGCTATTTTTAAGTTGTGGTTTTGTAATGTAACAGATGGGAGAGCATTGTTAAATAGATGATTGAAGAATAGTTTCACTAACTATATTTAATTAAATAAACATCCATTCCATATAGTTTATAACTGGTCCAAATAACTGATTTGATAAGTGTAGTTGAGGGATCCTTGGTGCTCTCTAAGCTTTCTTGCTGATGTTTCATTACCTATACTAGGTAACATCATCATTGCTACCCCTAGTAAGGAGTGCTGTTTGCTGTCAGTTTATATTCTAGTGACTTGCCCATCAGTATTGGTGGGGGTGGTCTTAGAGATTATTTGATTGGGCTGTTTGCTGTTGGCTTCTTTGGAAGTTTCTTGATTAGGGTATAGTTTACTTGATTCTTGGTCATCTTAACCTTGTAGTTAATCTATGCTGATCTGGGTGCTGATGAAGAGGTGCTTGGGTCTTTTTGTTCCTTTTTGGGCTGGGTGATTCTCTTGCATAGTCTATAGATGTTGCTAATGTCTATGTGTGTATTGATGGCTGATTTGTCAGAGTCCCAGACTTGTAGAAATTCCCTGGCATTTTTGGACTTGGCTTGGTCTAGGATGGTCACATTTTCTCAGCTGAAACTATGGTTAAATCTGTCTATATGTTGTGAAATTAAAGAATTTTCATCATGTCTTCTGACTGCTATTTGGTGTTCATGAATGTGTTCTGCCAGTCTTCTGCCAGTTTGTCCTACATAGTGATTGTTGCAGTCCTTACACTGTATGTTGTAAATAACAACAATAACTATAAAAGGGATATGATTAATACAAATGGCTGCCATAGTAACTTGTACCCTTATTAAGGGCAGTGATTAAGAAGGGAGCATCCAAGAAAGAGAACAAACACTGCCCTAAGATCACTTTGTGTTGCTTTAGCATGACTGCAAAATGTAGTGTGTTGCATGTGTCAGCCAATCTTCTCTAGAGGAATGCGTGAAAATTTTGTCAATATGTTAATGGTATTATAAATAAAGATTTAGAGGTATTATTGATTACGAGCTGAACATTAGGAAGTAGCAGGAGATAGAATTAGAAAAACAATGCAGAGCGGTAAAAGAAGCATTGTTCCAAATTCATGGTAGGCACAGTATGTGTAAAATTTTAGGAAGCTTTGGTCAAATTGTGGGTTTCAATAATTTTTCTAAGAGAAGCTGACACAGTTGCGATGTGGTGCAAAATTAAAAATAGCATGTTTTCTGCATCCCAATGCATATTTACTTTGTATGTATATTAATTTGCAGATTCAATGAATACGGCATGTGCAAATTTTGATTACCCCTTCAGTGATTTCCCTTAATGTAAATAACCACTTCCAAATATTTCCTGTGGCCAGCTAAGTTTCTATTCTGGTTTTTGGAAGTAGGTACTGTCAACTAGAAGCTGAACTGCCACCTTTTGGGAATACTGTAATATGGATTTTGGCATTAATTTGGATCCCTGTGTTGGGTAGGGATTGGTCACAATAGCCTAGGTTAGCCTTTTAATAGCCTTAAAAACTCTGTTTTTGTGACATATAATTACTCACCTGCAACCTCAAGTGATAGTCCTTAATGCTGAACAGTTTAACCATCACATGTTATACAACTTCCAGTCATGCTGCTTTGACTGGTCAAATGCTGCCATCCGTATCACATTGATAGGCTATTAAATTCCTGTTGTGTGTGAAGATTCTGTTAATTAGTCTGTGAAAGATTAACCCTGAAGCTTAATAAATTGACACTTGTCTATCTTGTAGATTCAGAATCTGAAAAATCATTTACTGGATTTGAAACTGTGACTAGCTTCTCATTGGAAAACAGCGAGGACTCCAGTGACACCATAACAGCTAACATGTCTGAAGAAAAAAATAAAAACCGAGAGACTCTATCAAATGGCATAAAAAAACACAGGTATGGTTTTGCCTAGTGTCCTGAGAGGTAGCCTCTATTGCTGTGCTGGCAAAAGCTCATCTAATACCTCTAACTGATAACTGGGGATACTTCTGCCTCCTCTCTGGAGAACAGTGAAGAACAATAGCAGCTGCACCTTAACAGGAACATTTTTCTTTTTGATGAATATTGGGGAAAAAATTAAATGAACAATACTATGATTTGATCATAATACAAACTAAATAGAGGAATTCTTAACAATGCACATTTCTAATTCATTTAAATTAGTCTTATAAAAAACAATACTCTCCTATTTCTTCATGTTTTTTTAATATGTCACTGCTGCTTTTTTAGTTTCCAGTTAGTTGATCTCCTTCATCTGTTTATACCAATTAGAGCTAACCTATAATTTCAATATATGTTAAAAAACAAAAACATTAAAGAGTAAAAAATGTGACCCTAGATAGAAGAGTTGCATTCAGGTATTGCTCCTTCATTTGTTCTTTTTATCTGTAACAAAGAACGATAGTTCCTCAGTTACATGTAACAGATACCTAGTTTTTCAGGTTTCACTATAGAGAGAACTTAATACGTGTACTTTTTCCCTTCCAATTTGCATACAGTTAAAAGGAATCTCGATCATTTGTTATTCTACTTTTTGTAATGATTTTTTTTTCTTATATAATGAAAATAGGATTTATGTAAGCAAGTTAACCTTATGCCTCATATCTATTAACAGCTGAATATTTATAGCTGGCCTCAGTAATACATTTTTTTCAGAGGACAGTATAGCTACAAAGAAAGACAAGTAAAACTGACTTCTTCAATAATGATCTTGAATAGAGCTGGGGAGAGGGAGGAATAAATATTTCTAAAACCAAGCAAATTGAAATGGTTATGAAGCCAGGAATTTTTCTTACCTCACTTAACTATCACTGGATAGTAGCATCCTTAATATCCTGTATTCTTTCTCCCAATGATATCCCTAAAATACCTGCATCCTCTGACCTCTGCAATATGCTACATAAATAATTATTAAGTTTCTTAAGACAGTTGGCTGCTTTTTCTGCGCAAACAAGCAGTGGTAATTTCAATGTTGTTTTAAGCATTAGAAACAAGCTGTAATTTGGCAAGTGTCCATAAAACATCGTAAAATGCCATTGCCAAAAGTGTAAACAAGAGGTGATTGGAGCCTCCAGGCTCTTGTTTCCTATTCCTCTGAGGTTTCTTTACTTTCCACTACAGATGTCTCTCATTATGCTTTTGGATTGTTGCATTTTCACAGCTCTAATCTTGTCCCATATTTTCCTCCTTTGCCTTTTTTCTTCTTCTGTATTTATCAACAATTAAAGATTATCATTGGCTTTTTATGGACTTGGGGTAGCATTTTGAAAACACTGAGCTAGGATATTTCTTGAGAAGTAAAATTGAACCACATGTGTGCATTTCAATTACTGGTGAATGCCCTCTTCCAAACTATATTTGCAGTATTTGATCTCTTCATCTGGCACCACTCAGGGAGCTGATGTCTGCATACATTTTGATGTCAATTGTCATGCCTCTGTGGGAAAACAAGTCTAAATTTTGCTTTGCAGAAAACTTCCCCAAGGAGAGAAAGCTGTTCAGTATTTCTAGCTATCTTGGGATTTTTATACGGGTTGCTTGTCTTGTCATCTAATTACGCTGCATTTATAGATTAAATATGTGAATGTTTTATCATAGGGGTGGGGTATTTATAATTGTGCATTTGGGTGGAAGCAAGATGTATTATCACATGCATGCAGCTGTTTTTGTTTTAATTCTAAACATATTTTGGGTGAAAGTAATAAATACCTATTATGACAACAACTGTAGTAGTGTTTATGTTCTGTACAAAAGTGAGATCTGGCCACAACCTAGGATTCAAACTATTGTGACATTTTTGGTTAGAGAAGACAATTTTTATGCACCCTCAAAATCTACTCTATTGGCACCAACCCAGAGTAGACAGGGACACTGACTATAGACATTGTTCCTATAAATTGAAACAACTTCTACTGACAGAAGTATATGATTCCACTTAGAAAAAATATATACTGTAAATTTTTTAAAAACACTTCTTTAAAAATAATTGCAAAAGAAAACTGGAAAGCCATATTGGATAATATTGCTTCAAAAGTACTGAAGCCAAGGAACACATTAAGTTTCTCAGATAATCAAACATGTCTTTTATTTTTCAGATTTTTATCCTACCTTTATTAATTTATAATAAAGGCAGCAAACATACATAATACCCCTTCCTCCTTTTCCCCACAGCAACTCTATGAGGTGAGTTGGTCTGAGACAGAGTCACTAGCCCAAAGTCACCCAGCCAGCTTTCTTGACCAAGGGAGGACTTGAACTCACAGTTTCCTGGTTTGTAGGCCAGGACCTTAACCAGTACAGCAAGCTAGCTAAACGATATACAATTATCTGTGCACATTTATGCTATATTGGATTAAAAAAATGTTCTCTTTATTGGTTCTCCTTAGATTGTGTAAAAACTAACTGTCACATTTGTATTTGATAAGAGATCATATATGTCCTACCTACCCTGTTGTCTAAACAATTCTGTGAAATTTATTAAATTGAGTGATTTTTGGCCAGTTACTATCTCAAGCATTCAAATTTGAATCTGGACTGCTCCAGGAACTCCCTCAGAATAGACTGTTGGATTTTTACAGTTCCCATGCACACTTTCTTTGTCCACAAGTGCTTTGTTGATGGTATCAATAGTTGGTTTATTGATTTATCTGCTGTGAAGGAGTGCCATTTGTCAATGAGAGCAGAAATTAATGGTAGAACGGATAAGGTTCTTTCTGCCTTCCTCTTTTTTGATTCCTATAGATTACAGCACTTTCTGTGGGAACCTCCACTGTACACAAGATGAATTGACAGATTTTCTCTTCAACATTATTTCAAGGGAAGAACTGGAGGTGCATCTTGAAGCTCAGCCATTGACAGGAGTTTAGGCTCTATCAGAAAACAGTACTATAACATAAAGCTGGTGTCTTCACATTTGGGCCACAGCAGTAAAAAGTTTGTAGAGTGAAATGAACTCTACAAGCAAGCCTTTCTGTTTAGAAGGCAAGATAGTTAGCCTTCGAAAGTACCTTAAACCTAGATAAGACAAAAATCAGAGTAAAAAGCTTGGTCCTGATTGGTCTGAGTGTAGAGCGATATGAAATGGAAAAAAAGCAAGAAATCACTTTTAATGTTTATCATTCTAAGTCAGGATTTGTCACTAAGGTTTGCTGAGCAAGTCAGATTTCTCAACAAACCAAACAAATTTATTGGTTTCAACAGCTTCCTATCCATTTGTTCCACTGGTATCCAAACACCCCAAAGCTGGAAAAGTCAATTTAGCCTTTGAATAAGTTAGAGATTGAGGAGCTGGGGGTTTTTAAAAATACATTTTGGGAGGTAAAGTTTATATGTACAGATTGTTTTGGCTTTGGAGTTTCTGTTGAGGTTGAATGGGTAGAATAAGCCTTTTGTATCCGTTTTGTGTGTATATGTAGGTGTGTGTATGTATATCTCTATATTTATTTAGCTAGATTAGGTAGATTAGATAGATTAGATAGATAGATAGATAGACAGACAGACAGGCACACAGACACACAGACAGACACAGACAGAGAGAATACTTACTTGAGCATGTGTTTGCCTACATATTTTTGGAGATATTTTTTTTTGTGGACATGCTTTTATGGGAACTCAGTATGTATTTTATGTATTTTATCCGCATAATTGTCTATGCATCACTAGTTTGCCTTCTATAAAAATTGATATTTTATGGGGGGGGGGGTTAGAGAGATTTAATAATCCTAATTATTAAAGGTACACAAAGTTTTCAGTTTTTTAAAGCTGCACTTGCTGAGTACTTTTGTAGATAAGCAAGAGGTAGGGAGAATAAATCAAGATAGAATTCTAGGTTCAAATATTTCAAACCATGGTAAAGCAGACCAGGATTTGTAAGCATATTCAACCAAGAAGAAAACCATAGTTTGTTATTTCGAGCAGAGTTAGATAGCCGTACAAACCACAATTAGGCAAAAGACATCCTGAAAGTGTTGTCTGTGAACAATGGTGGAGCTAAGACTGAATTCACATAAGAAGAAATTACTTGCTTTGCTGCTTTTTTTACCCTCCTGGCTCACTGATATAATCTTGGATTATTACTAAGCTGTTGAGATAGTTTTCATGTTCTATTTTCTGTACATATGTAATATTGAAAGTACATGGTTGAAGAAGCTAAGAATACCAGGAATACTTGCAAAACTAAAACTATGACCAACATTGATGGCTACTGCTCTGCATCTAATGTCCACCCTGAGGAACAAAACCAATACTTTTCACTTCATGGGTAACATTGTCTTACCAACTTCACTATTTCCAAAGGGAATTTTCATTTGAAATTCCTAATTTTCATCCAGATCAGAAGTTTACCTTTTTGGTCTATGCACTAAGAAGTTTATTCTCTGAGTAGCACTACCATTGAGACCTGAAGAGCATGAGTCAAACAGAAGAAATGAAGATTTCCAAAGTTGACAGAAAAGGGGAAAAAAGCAACTAAACAATGGCCACAAATTCTGACAGTTGAAGAAGAAAAATAGAAGGGATGAAATGAAATATCCTGAAAAAAATAACCAGGTACCAACTTGTTTGAAAACACTATATTATAACATTTTGCAGTAGATTCTGTTCTGTAATAATGAAAAAACAATAATAGTTCTGTTTCACATATTAAGGAGCCTTTCATCCCAAAATATCTGAGGTATCTGAGTCCCTTTTTCTGTCACGCTCAGGATCCCCTTTGACTCCAATGGCTGATGATATGGGTCACTTTCTGCCATTTTGAGGCAGAAAGCGCATGAAAACGTTAGTGTGAGCCGTGAAATGATCTTAAAATAGTTTAAGAAAACAAGTATACAAGTCTACAACTTTCCCCAAAGCAATGGGGAAAAAAATGATTTCCAACTATTTTCAGCATTACAGTCCTACACACAATGCCCATCGTCCATGGCTCTGAACTCCTTCCAAACATTGAAGGTTGCCCTTTACTATAAAAAGATGAGAGCCATTTTTATGAGAATAACACTCAAATGTGATTATATAAAGAGGGAGAGAGATTCGCCTAAAACCAGATCTTGAATTTATGGCTGATACACTGCTGTTTATTTCATTTTACTTTATTTGTTTGTTTCATTTATATCCTGCCATTAGACTCTCCTATCAAGAGTCTCATAGTTCTGTGACCATTAAGCTCCAAACCAACTTAACTGAATGTTTTTTTCTCAGTTCTCATGAGCACTAGCAATTTAATGTTCCCTTGCTTTTTTTATATTCCATCTTTTTGTTCAAATTGCTCAAGTTAGTGTAGTCTAAACATATTATTTGGCTTGCCAATACATTCTAGCCAATTTGAAATATTTTTATCATAATTGTTATTTTTAATGGTTTGAAAACAATTATGGGGAGTTAGAAGCACTTCTGAAGCATTATTTTAAATGGACAACATCCTTGTTCTAAATTGGGATACTAAAAACTAAGGTGTATTCTTTACTGTATTGCAAAAACAAACACAGTTTTTATTGTCTTCTCTAAACTAATCATGAAAAAAATGTGTTTCCTGAAATTAAAGCCATAATCTTATATTTTATTTATTTATTTATTAAATTGATATGCCATCCACCAAATTTATTTGCCATCCAAGCAAATCTGGGCAGCTTACAATGTCATAAATAGCAGTATAAAACAACTATAAATAAGGTTAAAAACATTAAAACAGGCATTAAAAGTTAGAACATTTCATTTTCTGCCACCTTAAATGTGCATGCGGTTTCTGTTTTAGCAGACTACTTTTAGCTCAAAATTTGTTTTGGTATTAGTTAGGCATAAGCAAGTAATTTATAAATAATTAATTTTGTTAGTATCTTGCTCCTCTTTCATAATATCTTCTCATGCATTCTAATAGTGAAGTGAAGAAAAAAAATATCCAACTGTAAAGTACTGTCATGTACTCCATACTAATAAGGAACATTAAAAACCTGATCCTAGAAATAAGAGATAATTTTTGCTGGTCCACAGTTCAAAATACATGCAAAGAATTTTCTTTCTGATGATCTTCATATAGCTTATTTCTGAAATGGAGAACATTTCTCTCACTTGTGAATTTTCTTTCAGATACCCTGGATCAAGGACTTGTCCTATAAAAGGGACTTCCTGTCTGTCTTCAAGTAGATCAAAATGTTTACTGGATGCAGGTCTATCCTGTGAAAGGACGGCTGCTTTTTTTCACAGATATAGTATTTGTAAATTAGCTAATAGACTGTTTCAAGATAGAACCTCTAAATAGAAGGGGAAGACATTTGCATAAGAAGATACTCCACATTTTAAAAATAGATTTTATGACTTCTACCTACATAGCCTGGAGCTGTTTATATTTTTCAAGGGCTAAACATCTCAAAGGTTTTTCAGTGTCCCTCAAATACTTTGAACAAAGTTTGATTGGACACAAGTAACACAGATGTAACAAGGGATTGCCTTGTACATGTAGTGTATGTGGTATATAATATAAAAACATTTTTTTCTTTTGAATGATAATGCCTAAGAACCTGTGATTAAATTTTGCCAAAAACAATTTCTGCCTTTGTATGCAGTCTTAAAAATGACCATTCACTGATCAATTCTGTCTTCACTTTTGGAATTATGTTGTTTCTTTCTGTATTCAGTCTAATGCAGTCTAACAGTTTTGCTAATCGGAGGTTGCAGGAACTAACTCTTCTTCCTACATTTTCCATCACATTTTCTTTTTCCTTCTGGCATCTTGGCTTATATGCTACTCAATGCAAAACATGACATCATGAAAATTTGAACATGCATCATCTGCAATGAAGCATGCAGGCAGGAAATTAATAGAATTAAGAGTAATTTGAGAATGATCCTAGTACTCATCTAGGATACTGGTGACAGTATAAGCTGTTGTTCATTGTGATTCCTCAGTAGTGTTGCTAATAAAATGTAAGTAGGATCATTTTAGTAATTGGACAAAAACCAACCAAAGGAGGACACTTGCTGAGGGTTGGAGCTAGCTGAAGTATTGTATTTAAGAAAGAAGTTTTGAGAATTATGGTATTTTTTGTAAAAAAATATTAGGAGTGGGTCAGTGGTATTAAGGAGGTTTTCTGCTGGCCCTACAAGAGACAGAAACGCAACTGAAGGAATAAGGGGAATAAAAGGTTACTGTTTTTCTAAAGCTTTCCTTAACCTCAGCTGAAAAATATCACTGGAGAGTTTGGCAAAAAATTGAAAATTTGGGGGACAGAGCATTACAGTTCTGTTTTAGATAATCATGGAAGTTCTAAAAGAGATGGTAGAAAATCTTCTCTACCTCTTCCCTCCTGACTTATTTGAGGTGGGAGAGTTGACCGTTTGCATGCCATTCTGAAATTTAAATAATGTGTGTAAAAATGTGGTCCCTTCCAAGATTTTGAGTAATTTAGACAATATTTTGTTTAAAGTAGGCATCGAGCTAGCCTAGTTTGATATGTCTCCACAATGGCTGGGACTGAAAATTGCTTGATTACTCAACCAGAATAATAGTACATTTCTCCTGTGATATTCTAAAGCACAAAACATCAGTTGAATTATATGGAGGCAATTCATTTATGTGACCTTAATTAATATAGTATATACAATTCCTGAAGACAAATAGCTAAAAAATAGAATAAATTATCCTTTAGAGACGTTTCTTCATATATAGTAATAAAACTACACGTTCCTGAAGGTTTTCTGTTTTAATATACTCAGAATGCTTGGCTTATGAAATATTGCTTTTTTATTATTTATTTATTTATTTATTTTTGACATTCAGTGTTTGTTCCTCAGCAGATGGTTGGACTAAAAAAAATAAGATCCCTTCCAACTCTGATTCTGTGATTTTGGTATTTAATGTGTTTTGGAGATTAGTTCTGCAAATGTATTCTGTATCATAAGGGCTTATGGTCAAATTCTCTACTTCAATTGCATTGTTTTAACATTTTAATATGCATAGTTTGAAATTCTTAATTGCTTTTTTATTTATCTTTTATGTTCTGTAATCCGCTTCAAGTTGCCCTATCGGTGGAATGGGCAGCATATAAATTAAATAAGTAAATAAATAAATTTCACTTGGAAAGATAGCTTCATAGTGGTTTTACCCTAATCCATCTAAAGAATGAATGAAGCATTTGAATATAGGAGTCCACAGCCAATACCGCTGATTAAAAAGTAATCATTTATTAGTATGGTGAAGGGTTTTTGAAGTTTTAGTGATGAAAAAAATCAGTGTTTCGTGATTTGCAAAAAGTTGAAGGTATTTGGGTCCAGGTCAGTCAGTACAGACAAGTAAAAAGGAAGCTTTTCTGAAGATGAGCTAGAGGCATAAAGAACTTTTACAGCCTGCACAATATGCATGTTCATTTTTTCTGACCATTATGGGATCCATGAAACTAGTTTTCTGGGCTTCTCTGCTTCAAGCTATAACTGGGGAAGGTCATAGTTATCCTGCAGGGGCATGATGAGTTATGCTGCAAAGCTCATCTGTATTCTGGAGTGACTTGCAAGAAACAATTGAACAGTGACCATGAGACCATGAGTGTCCTTGTTTTTTGTACAATTTCGGATTACTTTTGGAGATTTTATAAACTTACATGTATGAAAAAACATTATGTATATATGTAGTCCTCTCAAATTGGGAGGCAGGGATGGCTATCCAGAACTATTTTTGCATTCCCAACAGTGAGTATTCCGTAGCTAATTAGTTTTTCTGATAATAGAATTCAGTTCTTGTTATTGACTGTTAATAATAATATTAACTGTGACTAAATACCACTGAAAGGATTTGATTGCAAAGAATTTAACACAGTTTTCCAATCCTACAATCTAGTAAATTATAACCATATTGGGGGAACCAACATTAAGCTCACATAGGTCTCTGTGATCCTCAGTTTTACTTCAGGAGTGGACAATTTTCTTTTTTTCGAGTATTCCATAAAGCTTTGTGTACTATGTCAAAGGCCGAATTTCAAAATTGGGCGGGGTAACGAACTGTTTTAGTGCTTTGAAGAAGCTCAGACTTTTTAAAGCATTTAGTTTAAATCCTTAATAACCTACCCACAATTGGAGTGGGGGGGCCAAAAGATTAAATTATTTAACTACTTGCTCACTCATTCATGGGAGGCTCCAATAGTACAAAAATCACATTGGCACCTGTAACTTACAAGTTTATACAATACTTTTTATGTCTAAAACAATCTGGACTTCTAGGAGCTGAGTGGGGTAGAAATTTTTATAAGTAAGTAATTAAACTTGAACAACTTCCCATAGTATAAACCAGCTTCTAGAATTCTAGCTAACACAAGAGACTTGGGAATCTTGGGAATTGATTCCCATATAAGGAAGGTGAAGGAGTCTCCAGTGCTCCAATATATAATAAGGCTCACATCAAATCCCTTATCTGCACTTGTCTCAAAACCAAAGGTGTGTTTTTGCTTCACACAAAGCAGTTGGAAGTTTTATAATAGGATGCATAATTGTGGTTTGAGAATGTATTCCTCATGAGTGAGGCGATATGGAAGAAAAGTTGTTAAAACCTGGCGTCTAGTGCTAAAGTACATAGGCCCGTATTCAGGATTTATTTTAAATAGCATAAAGTATATTATGTGTAATTAATCTGGAAGCATATTAAATAGCTTTCTTGCCTCTGCTCCAATCTAGGACAAGCTTGCCCTCTCCAATGTTTTCAAGAAATGACTTCAGTATTTGGAGTATCTTGAGAAAGTGCATTGGAATGGTAGGTAAATACGATTTTTAACAGAGCCTTATTTTAATTGCAAATTTGTATTATTTATGGTTTTGTTATGTTTTAATCACAGCATTTCTGAATTACTGTGAACTTTTTATCCCTATAGAATGCATTAAAGAGTGCTTCTAGCCCATTCCACCACATTGTCAAATCCTTTTATTTACTCATTTATAAAATTTGCAATGTTTTATTTTCAGCCCACTTAAACTTAGGAAAACTAATTGGCAGTGTAAAGAGATCTAAATAGAGAAGAATAATTCAGAAAGTTAATATATGCACTAGACATTGTAACGTTTTCCTGCAAAGATGGAGTGAGAGTACAGTCAGTTATACACTTTCTCCCATTTTCCATTAGCTTCAGGCAAGATCACTGAGAAACTGTAGATTTGTACTGCCAGCCAGGAACTTGTTTGAATATATTAAATATCCTACATGCATGTTAATAGAAGAATATTTTGGATTTGTTAAAAAATGTATATAGTGCCTGTTAAGTAAAGTGAAGTCACCGAGTCAATATTGACTCTGCACTAATACATATTTAAGAGCTATAAATATTTGCTCAAGTAGTTGTTAGACACTGTAAAGCAGAGACTAATAAGGGCTTGATCTTTCCATTCTTGTGTAACTTTGGTTTTACAATAGTATAGTGTATATATTATCTTGCCTCCATGCTATGCACAGTTCTTCTCTTACTTATCCGTTTATCATTCCAACAACCCTGTAAAAGAGGTCAGATTGAGAGTACACAGTCCAGAATCACAATCTTCAGATTCAGTATGGATATACAATTCTTTTCTCTAGACTTCAATATGATACTCATCAAGCCATATTGGCTGTTCTTTAGATTAGTAATATAAATTTATATCTAGGTTTATGTTTACTTCTTTTGCTAATAATCTAACTTTGTTTTTATGGTAAACCAAAACTATTCAGAGATAATTATATAAACCTTCACACACACTTTGTAATACTGATTTTAATTTTTTTCTAGGAACTGTCCAAGATCACTATGCCAGTAATTTTTAATGAGCCCCTGAGTTTCCTACAGCGACTGACAGAATACATGGAGCATACATACTTAATTCATAAAGCCAGCTTGCTTTCTGACCCAGTTGAAAGAATGAAGGTACTTCTATCTCAGGAGTTGGAAAATAATTGGGTTGTTTATTTCTAAAAAATCCTATGAATTTAAGTGAAGGCTATTTAAAGAAATAAATTATAATGGGATCTTTATTTACAGTGATATTATAAAAGTGAAGCTACTGAATATCCAACCTGCAATTTAGCTTTAAGCAGGTTTGTTTCACTTCTTAAAAAGTAATGGTGATAATTTAATCTCTCCTTTTAATATTTTAAATATTTCTCACTACCTTTTTCATATGAGAAGAGAACCAGAATGTGTCTGCATAGTCATTAGAAGCTGAGCATGAGTCAATGAGATGGATTTGACTTCATGAGAATTAATGCTTCAAAAGATGCAGATTAAGTAAGATTTTCCTAGTGAAAGTCAATAGAAATAACTTATAAAATTGCTTTTTCAACAGTGTGTGGCTGCTTTTGCTGTCTCAGCTGTAGCTTCTCAATGGGAACGTACAGGAAAGCCATTCAATCCATTACTTGGAGAGACATATGAACTTGTCAGGTAATAAATGCATGATTAAACTGTTGTAGGTATTCTTTTTTGGGCATGAAGTGGAAAGACAAAATTAACCCGCTGTGGTTTATGCAGGGTTAAAGTATTGACTCCATACTTAGTAGCTGGGTTAGTTAAAGTATTCATTTGAGAATTATCTTTCATGTCTTTTCTGTGTAGTTCAGTACTATTGGTATGTAAAGAAAACATAGCTTGCCCTCAAATATTCCAGTAATAATTCAAATTTTGATTTTTCTGTGATAAAAATTGATATGGAAATGTTTGTGTTTTACCCCATTTTATAGATAAACATTGCTAATTATCACTTTATTTTTCTGCATAGAGAGGATCTTGGATTCAGACTCATCTCAGAACAAGTTAGTCATCACCCACCAATCAGTGCTTTTTATGCTGAAGGACTGAATAATGACTTCATATTTCATGGTTCCATTTATCCTAAACTCAAGTTTTGGGGGAAGAGTGTTGAAGCAGAACCAAAGGGAATAATAACTCTAAAGCTTCTTGAGTAAGTTGGTCAGTATTAATCTTGGGCTAGATTAGAAATTGCAAGCAATGCAGACATAGAATGAATGGAATTTAATCCATTGTATGAACACAAATTAGTAAAGTATATGTGACTTTTGTTAACATCACTTTTATGTGATTTATAATAAATTGACCTTAATAATCTATATTTGACAAACAGGAAACTACATAGAGTAATGTTCTTAGCTTGAAAATAATTAAACTATTCCGAAATTGCCATGTTTTTAGGAATTCATATTATGATATTAATAAAACAACTTCCTATCAGCGGATTTTTTTTCCTGGATTATCTGTGCTGCGGGAAACATGAAGCAAACATTTGTGTGTGATTGATAGTATCACATTTGCTGTTAAATTGATAAATTAATATCTTGATTTGTGTGCTTCTTAAGATTATATGGTCATTTTAAAAGCCTTGTATGAATCTTAATTGGTTTTATTACTTTCCTTTCCAGACACAATGAGGCATATACCTGGACAAATCCTACATGCTGTGTACATAATATTATTGTGGGCAAACTTTGGATTGAGCAATATGGAAATATGGAAATAACCAACCACAAGTAAGTTGGAAATTTACTATTTGGTTTGACAATTAAATTTGCTTCACATTAAACATTAATAGAACAACTACTTTAATTTCAAGGCAACAATAAACAACAAGTAATGTTGTCACAGTAAGGAAATAGTAACCACTAGTAGATTAGAAAACCAATATCCATGCTGAACATCAGAGTAGGGTTTTTTATTTTTTTTTAAAAGTTACATTAGTAACACACTTCAAGGATAATGTAGTATATTTAAGAGGTTTCATATTTCTTTCATAGAACTGGTGAAAAATGCATGCTAAACTTCAAGCCCTGTGGCCTTTTTGGAAAAGAACTACACAAAGTTGAAGGCTATATTCAAGATAAAAGGTAAATAAAACCATGTATTACTAAAATACGTGGGGAGAAATATTTCCAGAGTGTAAATTGTTTGATAATGTGGTTCAAATACAGTATTGATAACATTCTGTAGCATTTGCTTTGTGTAACTTTGATACAAAATATGAACCTAGCTAATCCAAAACACTAATGTTTCTAAAATGATTTGTTTTCGGGGGGTTTGACAGCAAAAAGAAACTTTGTGCACTCTACGGAAAATGGACTGAGTGTTTGTACAGTGTCGATCTTACTACATTTGAAGCTTACAAAAAGAATGACAAGAAAAACACAGAAGAGAAGAAAAACAATAAACAGGTATTACTAATACTAAAAATAGAGTAGCAACAGTAATTTCTCTTTAAATATTGAAAGAATAACTACTTTCCATTGTAAGATTTACTTCATACTAGTTTGGAACTCCTCATGAAAGCCAGCAAATTTGGTGCCAATATTGTAATTAATGGGTGAATGGATGGTTTTTTGACATAGTAGCCAGGAAGAAAACTTTTGAGCAATAGAGTAAAATCTAATAAACGGATTAAATTAGAAGGCAGGCAGGCTGGCAGACCGACCGGCCAGCCGACCAACATGGAACTTGGCTTACATTTTTTTCTATTAAATTATTCAGATAATAAAATTAAAATAAAAACTAAAGATAACAACGGAAAAAAGGTAAGAGGAGTGCTAGTATTCACATTAATAAACTTTAGATAGTCATTCAAACTAGTGGCTTGAATGGCTTGCTTGATACCTAGTAACTATAAATTTAGAAACCCTTGGAAATATTTCAAAATAGGCAATGGCATTATTTCCATTACATTTGTAATGTTATTTGCTTTGGCCATAGATTAATTATTGTAAGATAGGTTATCATTAAAAGTTGTTAGTTTCTTTTTTTCTTTGTTCTTTATTAAGATAGGGGATTGTAGTACTTTAAATGTCCCAGATTATGTCTGCTATGGGATTCATCGAGTAATGCAGAAAAAAGCAATTTGGTCTAGTGGTTAAGGCACTGGGCTATAAAGCAAGAGGCTGAGTTCAAGTCCCACCTTGGCCATGAAATCCAACTGGATAACCTTGGACTCTCTCAGTCCAACTCACCGGGTGGTTGTGAGGGAAATAGGAGGAAGATGCTGTGTTGGATATGTTCACCATCTTGAGTTATTTGTAAAAGTAATAAATGCAGGATATAAATAAATAAAAGAAGCATTTAGATTATGACATTATTCAAAGTAAATTTAAAGTAAAGGTAATTTTTATTTACCAAAGTAGAATCCAGCCAAAAGCTGAACATTAATTCTTTTTTATTTCAATGGTTTTACTTTTGGCTGATTATGTTTTCAGTCAAATCAGGTATTTACTTATGTCCATTCAGAATGTCTTCATTTTGAAAGCTCCTGACTAGTTCACTTGACAGCTGTATTATCGGTCACGTATTAATGATATTCTAAAGAAATACAAAAAGACTATAAAAATTTATTCTCAAATGGCCTTTCTACTGATTCCAGGGGAATAAGAACACATATAGGAATACTATGCTTTTCTTCTTACCTACTTTGACAAATATGGTTAAATAAAAACTTGCTACAGTTCTGGAGCAAAATACCCATAATAAGAGCATTGACTTGGTCCTGAAGCACTGTGTAGTCAGAAAAGGTATGGAATATCACAGTTCAATTTATGAGAGAGATTTAAAGTTGAGGTTCTTTTAGAAACTTTTGAAGTTTTCTAGTTTCATCGGCCCACATTTTTTCATCTGCCACTACAAAGTCTTAAATGTACCATAACTTGACTGTATAAATTATTACTGAGGAAGTTTAAATTTGCATATTCCATATAAATGAAGTATGATAAATGTATGGGTTTGTTTTTTCATTTCATCGAGATTGTAAAAATTATATACTCAAAACGTTTAGGTACATACAGGCATTTTATGTATTTGGCTCATGGCTTATATCATAAATCATGTTTAAAATTCTTAGTTGCAATTATTTGCCATGGGAATTGGCTGTTTGAGAAAGGGAGGTATTAAGCATTGTCTAATGATATACGTGACTTTTTATGGATGAGTAATTGCAAAAAGATATCCAACTCTTCTATAAGCTATATGATACCAAAATTTTCACCACCGTACATAAAGGTCCATGAACAAAAGAGTAACCAAAGTACTTGGAATTTGAGGCCTTGATGTTTGTTTAGTAACATGTTAATAGATCTGAGCGCTCTTCTAAATTATTTATAAATATGGCTCTGCTATCCGAAAAAGTAAAAAAGCCAATACCAGCGTATATTAAATTTAATTGAAGCAAAGGCGTTTTAAGCTGTTTCTTAAAACCTGGGAGGAACTGAAAGTTTCAAAAACAAATGAAGCAGGACAGGTATTTCTAGTTTGGGACCTGCAGAACAAAAAGGTTTAGAAACCAAGAAAGAATTGAGAAACAAAAAAATCAAGTAAGAGAAGAGCATGGCAAAACACTTGCTGAAATTTACAAACATGTGTTGGTTATTCTCAATTACATTATATCAGATTAGGCAAGTATATCCCACTAGCATTTTGCAGTACTTTTGTTTTGGGGAATGCTAACCTTGGAACTAGAGCATACCAGCTATCTAATTATCTAATGAGAGCAGAAAAAAATGAAGGGGTCAGTCACAGGTTTGGGTTTTTTAAAGTCTTCATCTGCTCTTGATTTCTGAGTTGACTGCCAAGGAGGGGGCTTATCTTTCTCTGGCTTCTTCAGAAGCTAGTTGATGGCCAATCCATTGCCTTTTTCTGCTGGCCATAGGAAAGACTTGATGTTAGTCTCCACTTGATGTTAGTCCTGCTTAATGAAAATGTCAGAGTGCACATAGTGTGACTAGGGCCCTTTTCTTCTCTGCTAACCTGTTTGCTTTTTTGTGCATTTGCCAGTAGAGGCAAAACGAATAATTCAATACTGCAACCAAACCAGTGAAACATCTCTAAACTTGGACATGCCTCCTCAGAGGGAAAGAGAGATATTATTATCAAATCTTCAGAATTATTCATTTTTATTATCCATTTGCCCTAAAGGTTGGTTTGTCATTGTAAACATGGTATCAATAAAAAAATTGAAACATCAAGTTCTAGATGTTCTTTTAGCAGTTATTTGTATAGTTGTATAGGAGCATAGTGACCTAGCGGTTAAGGTGCTGGCATGTCGACCAGAAAGTTGGCAGTAAGAGACCCAAACACCATGTGACAGGGTGAAGCTCCCATTCTTGCCGCAGTTTCTGCCAACCTAGTAATTCGAAAGCATACAAATGCAAAGTAGATAAAAACATACCACATCAGTGGGAAGGTAACAGTATAGCTATGCCAGCCACATGAGCACAGAAGCATCATTGGACAATGCTTGTTTCCTTGGCTAGGAAACTGAGATGAGTATCAATCCTTAGAACTGGACACAACTGGACACGGGAAACCTTTACCATTTTATATAGTTGTATATAGAGCTGCATTATGTTTACAGAGCTGCACTAAAATGTTATTTCTGGGTGTAATGTGCTGGTTTTCACACTACATTGTAGACAGGCAATTCTGATGAGCCGGATGAGATGCCCTTGCCAGAATGTGAGAGTATGTGTGTGATCCCTGGAAGTGTGTTGTTATGGAAAATAGCTCCAAGGCCTTCAAACTCGACACAGGTGAGAGAAGCCTTGAATTCAATGATATACATAAGTGTTTTTCAACCTTAGCCAGTTTATATGTGGACAACTTCTTCCAGAATTCCCCAGTCAGCAAACTGGCTAGGGAATTTTGGAAGATGAAGTCCAAACAACTTAAATTGCTATGGTTGAGAAACATTTGTCTACATTTTTGTCAGTCTTGCTGTTAGAAATTACAGTGAAGAAAGTGAAAAAAAGTGAACCCTTTACCTAAACATAATTAGTTTTTTTAATGAGAGCAGTGACTAGTAGAGTTGCGTTAGTAGCCTACTTATCTGAAGATTATCACTTGAATTATTTTTCTTTCCTCTTAATATTAGTTAGGATTCTACTTTTTTAACGTTGAGAGTTGAAACAGCAGCATATGCATGAAAGCCCATTCTTCATTTGAGAGAAGTCCAGGGGTTACCTTTGAACCTTATTATTAGAGCTCCCAAAATTGTGTTGCCAGATTCCAAAATGAAAACTATGAAGATGAAGTTTTCCTGGAAGATAAATAAAATTGGGGGTTAGAGGGGAAGATATTTTGTTTGGGTTCTAATGCATACAAAAAACTCTTTCTCAAAATTCAAAACAATTAAAATCATATCCACTTTTTCTTTAAAGGGAACACCCCTTTCCTGCTACCAGCTTCTGATTCATCTAATTTAATTTGTCTTTTTCTGTGGTTCAAGTGCCTCTTCAATAACTTTGATTTTGTTTGCATATTTTGTATTATATAGAAATAGAGAGTCAGTTTGGTTTAGTGGCTAAGGCATCGGGCTAGACAGCCACAGACCATGAGTTCAAGCCCCACCTTAGCCATGAAAGTCAGCTGGGTGACTTTGGGCTGGTCATTCTCAGTCCAATTCAACTCACAGGGTGGTTGTTGAGGGGAAAATAAGAGGAGGAAGATATGTTGGTTATGTTTGTCACTTTATCTTATTTGTAAAAATAATAAAGGTGGAATATAAACAAACAAGGACCTACTTCCTTCCTCTAGCCCAGAGTTCCCCAACCTTTCCAGCTTTACAGACCAGTAGGGAGAAGAAGAGAGGATGGTTCTGCGCAAGCGGCAGGCAAGCGCGCACGCAGCTCCATTTGTGTGACTGGCGGGAACATGCACTCGCCACTCATGCAAATGGAGCACATGCTTGCTGCTCACACAAGTGGGGATTTGCACGTGTGCATGCTCGCCCACTGCTTCTGCAGCCCGGTTCAAATGGCTCATGGACCGTTAGTGGGCCACAGTCCAGGAGTTGGGGATTCCTGCTGTAGCCCGCTTTAATGTAATGAACATCAAAAAAGGTCCTGAACTGATTCCTCAACTATTTGATTGGATACTTTCTTTAGAGGCTGCAAACATATTAACAACTAATATTTCTTTATAAATGTAACATTCTAAAGCCATTTATTTTATTTGTAGATGTACAACTTTACCACCTTTGCTATGATGTTGAATGAATTGGATCAGGAAATGGAAAGTGTTATTCCTAAAACTGACTGCAGGCTAAGGCCAGATGTAAGAGCTATGGAAAATGGTGAAATAGGTAACTCAGTAGTCCGGGTTTAAAGTTTCTTGACTTAAGAATGTTGAAATATTTAAGTCTATTGTAGCAATCATGTTTTACAGAGCAACTTGTTGATACATACGATACTGAATAAAAAAAGTAATTCAATAAAAATGTGCTTTGGAACACAAGTCTCTTCTTTCAAATAATTGAAACAGTCACATCTTTTTGAATTCACACAGCTACTCCAGCTGTTTTCCCATAAACGCATTTGACAGAAGAAACTGGAAGCAACTTCTGAAATAGCTGCATAAACCTGGAAAAAGACACAACTGCTTTAATTATTTTTTTAAAAATGCTTATACAAATTCCCTGCAAAGTATTTGTAGTAGCCCTATGCCTAGTTTTAATTAGGAAATACCTGAAACATTGTTTAAGAATATTTGCATTGGATCTCTCCAGGCCAGAATTAATAAGGCAGCTTGTTTGTCTAGTTTTTTAATATATAAATGATAAAGTATTGCCTGCCTTGTGAAATTTAGCTCAGAATTTCTCAAAATTTGCAATTTTAAGATGAGTTCAACTTTTGAATCAAGTTTGAGAAACATTGCTCTAGCTTGCCTTTCTCATGAAAACAGAAAACCAGATTTTTTTATTGGGGATTGTTTGATTTTTTTGGTAACAATAATGCTGTTAAAATTATTGCTTTTATAAAACAAATATGCATATTGTACAAAATATTGTAAATGAATAAAGGAAAAAAGCTGTTATTTAATCTTGAAAAGAGGACTACATCACGGAATTATACTAATCAAAATTATTTATGAATTATTATTACTGAATTTATACATTGCTACTACTCAAGTATTATTCTAATATAATTGATACATCCTGTTCTCCCCTTTTTAAAAACTTTTGATAGATGTAGCCAGTGAAGAAAAGAAAAGGCTTGAAGAAAAACAAAGAGCTGCTCGTAAAAACAGGTCCAAATCAGAGGAAGACTGGAAGACAAGGTTAGTCAACAAAAGAATTATGTTCATAAGTTATTGGACAAAATTGCTTTGAAGTTAGCCTCTTGCCTGCATTTACCATTGTTTAATATTACCGTTGACAGATTCATTGCTTGTGAGATGCTGTGCTCTTGGAATTAACATTCTAACAAATGGCAATACTCACCTTCTTGTGGTCTCTTAAACATTGTACAACAATAGCTGGTCAATATTCTGTTCCTTTGATCCAGAGCTTCTTGATATAGTAACTCTTGCTTCATGTAAAGCTTTCAGAAGGTTTGGATTTAGCATTACCTTCTGATTTTTCAGGAAAAGAATTAGCTTTTTGGTTAGCAATACACAATCGCTTATTAGTGAAATTATTCAAGAACTTATGAAAATATTATAAAACCTAAATGTATTAGAACTCAGGTAAATTGATTTCAGATTCAGTGGAGAAAAGTTTGAATTTCATTGCCATTTATCAAAAAATCACTCTTATTTAATTGTGAAGTCCACTAAATAAGATTGAATTTGGACAGTTGGTGTGATTATGTAATTGTACACAATCATACAAATTGAAATTTGGACTTTAATTTATAATTGATTTATGGTTATGGGGATAACAAGAGTATCTGCTTACATAATGTACTGCTTAAAATAACAAATTTGGCTACCACTTTAAGAGCTTTCTGCTGGGAAACTTATCTTATTCTGCATTCAGTCCATGATGTATTTGGAAGGGGCACTTCTGAATCTCTCCAGTAATGCTCTTTAGATTTAAACATTATATTTAAGCATTTAAATACAGGTAGTATGAATTGAGCAACCACAGTTGAGATCAGCAGTCCCATTGTTAAGTGAAACAATCACTAAGCGGGATATTAAGCAACCAGACTATGCTTTTCTTTCCCTCATTACCCTGCCCTTTGAATACTCACCCCAGCAATACTGGTTCGAAACTTAACAAGATTAGCTAGTTTCCCACTTTTGGCTTTGTCTTTTGTATGCCTCCTAATCACTCCCTGCACTGGGATAATTAGCAAGAATTAGCAAGAAGAGAATCAATGTGTGCATTAGCATTTATTGGAAAGGAAGAGATTACAAGCAGGCAAACATTACACATTGAGAGGAATGTGGTAGAGTCCACAGGCACCAGCACACTATGCAAAGAAGCCCAGTACATTCCCCATTGTGTGTCTGCTTACTCTCTTGTAATACCTTCCTCTCCAGTCCCTCCACTCCTTTGCAAGGAAAGATAGAAAAGCAACAGGTCAATCACAGGACAAGGTGTATTGACTGTAATGGTGATCACTTGACTGAGGATGCAGCAAGGGACATAAATGTGACCATTGGTCATAAAATTATTTTTTGTTACTGTTGTAACTTCAGGCAGTTGCTGAATGAGGCAGTCTTTAATCAAGGACTATCTGTACATTTTTCACTAGAAAGGTACAATATTAACAGTTTAAGATTTCTTTTAAAAATTCATAGTTATGCAATTACGAGCATTTTCTCATGCCTTTGCTCTAATGTTGCTGTTATGGATAAAGTAGATTATAAAACATTTCAGTCAGGTTGCATTTTTATTCAGATCTGGTTTAGGGCTGTTACCAGATTGATAGCTCTTAGTGTTTCCTCTGTGCAATAGGGAATAGAAAACATTGCAAAACAGTATCTGAATCTTCTCCAGAAATGTTCACATAATGTTTAAAGTTAAATCTCTTTCTGCAGAGATGTTACAAGGATAAAATCATAGAGTGATCTTGTAAACCTCTATGTATGAAATATATTGATCCATATAAAATAAGAAAAAAATAATATATTTATAGGGAACCAAAGAGTGGCCCATTCATCTTTTTTCAAATACTTTCCTATGCTCCATTTTTTAAGTGGCTTCAATTTGCACTTGGAAGTGATATTGTTTTTCCTTCAATCCTTTCAGCAGCCTTTTAACTGCTTGCAGATAGTGCTGATGTAACAGGATAATCCTGGCTGGGATGAATAGTTTCAACTGCAAAACAACTGAAAGTAACATCATATGGCAAAGATGCTTTTTTAGCATTTCAGTGCCATGCTTAGCACTCAACATTTTTTTTGGAAATTAGTTTGCTTCCTTTGCCTTTACAGTGAAAGATGTTCTTAGGTTTTTACTTTGGTGAAGAGAAGCATTCATCATGATTTTCAAAAATGTGGCCTTTGTGCTACTCTTAGTACTGCATGATATAATTCAGGCTTGGACACAAGTTCATCGTCATTGCAATGAATCAGGGGGCGACTAAAACAATGATTCATTGTTGATTTCCACAAAAACATGACTATTTTGATTGTGCTATGGGTTTCTCTTGTCATCTCCAGCAAAGGGCCAAGCATTCTAAAGTAAGTGGGCTGGAAGACGGGAATCAAGGTTTACACCCTCATCTGTCAAGAAATTTAATGGCCTTATCAAGGTTTCCAAAAGCCCTGCTTATTCCAGTGCACACCTATTCCTTAATATGTATATTTATACAAACTTCTTTGTATTAAATGAACTCCAAACTTTAGAGTCACCGTGTATGAATTGGGTGGCCATATTAATTTATTTAATAAGTAAATAAATATATCTTATTCATTATTATAAAGTGCATAGTTGTGACTTCTAAAACTATTTTTTAGGGTATTTCTTAATCCTTCATAATGCTGCAGAGTGTATCTGTTTACAGACGTTATACAAAGATGTTGGAAATAGCCTAGGAGATTACCCCTTTCTTTCATTCCGTAATATGTTATGCTGGGTATGTTACATGCAGTGGTGCTGCTTGGAGCAAACAGTGTCTGGCTTGAAAATGGAAAATATGCTTGCTGAAGCAGCATGTTACAACCACCACAGTGGTTGTTGACATTGGTGCTTCAGTTCTCCTGGCACCAAGAAGCCTATAGGCACACTTGTAGGTCAACTTTTAATCCTCAAAGTTTAAATAGGCTTATCCAGAAATAAGGTACGAATCTAAATTTCTCTTTCAGGAGCCTCAGGTGAGGATTTGAATACAGTTGCTGAATGCATGGCTTCTTTTTATTTTCTAGTACATGGGGGACACCAGGGGTGTCGAACTCAATTTCATTGAGAGCCGCACCAAGATTGTTTGACCTTCGGGGGCCGGGTGGACGTGGCTGGGGTGGGTGTGGCCAGCTTGACATTACTCATGTTGGGGGCACCTGTGGTGGCCCAAGCACTCTGCCAGCGAAAACGTAGCTTGGGAAGGCTGCATGTGGCCCTTGCAAGCTCCGTTTTCAGCTGCAACAGCCTCCTGCAACCCTCTGCAAGCAAAAACAGAACTTGGGAGAGCCACATGTGGCCCTCCTGGCTCTGTTTTCGCTGGCAAAGGCGTGGTGGGCCTTTGCCAGCGGGCCAGTCCTTCACTGTTTCCAGGGTGGCCCCGCAGGCCAGATCTAAGCACCCGTGTACCGGATTCAGCCCTCTGGCCTTGAGTTTGACACACCTGGGGTGGACTGATTTATAAATTAGCAATTTATTATAGACACTCTTGAACATTTTTTTGCCTCTGTATGTTTTCCTATTTCCATGTCATAACCTAATTTCAATTTAATAGCTTTATGTGCCTTTCTGACTTGGCCTTCATATTAAAAAAAGTTGCCATATTAAAAAGTTGGCATTAATTTCTCTCAACAGGCTGTACTCTTAGCTGTTTATTAATACTTCGTTAAATATTATCTCTTCTAATATTATTTTGTTACTATGCTGACATGTTTGGATTTTCATTGAAGACTTAAGATTATAAGTGATGCCATGAGTATGAATAAAATTCCTTTTATCAAATTTGTTTCTCATTCAGCTGAGATTATTGTGAAGTTTTTTTCTTCGCTGATCAACTAGTCCTTCTACTGTTTCTTCCGAGGATTATCTTTGTTGTCCTATCAGGTTCTCTATTTAATAATGGATGCGTTTTTTATTGAAACCAGATTCTGTTCTCACAATGTGAGAAGAAACTCACTTCTTTGGTTTCTGAGTTACTGAGTTTCTTTGGTAACTAGTAACTGAGTTACTAGTTTAAAATTCTCTAGTGGGTCCCATATATGCTACAATTCAAGGGGGACCAGGATAAGAGGTGGGCTTTTTCAGGCAGTTTCCACAGCTTGTGTGGCCTCTCTTCCGGCCTCAGAGCTGACATTTTTTTCCTGCCTACCAGCTCTTTGGGTAAGTGTGTGGATAAAAAGGAAAAGTAAAGCCAGCACTCCCAAGGGAAAGCTTCTTCCACAGCAGACTTTTTGCCAAAATATCCCGCACTCTACCAGTTTGATAAAATACAGGTAGTTCTCATTTAGTGATTTCAGTTGGTTCTTACAACTCAGTTATTAAGCAAAGTGGTCATCAAGTGTGACTGACGGACTCTGCAAAGATTTTCTCTTTTAGATTAAGTTCTCTGGTACCGTGTCCTGTGCCTAAACTATTTGTTTGTTTGTTTGTTTATTCATTATTTCCTCATAAGGCAGAGAGATTACTTAAACAAGCTATCCCAAAGGTGCTTTTTTTCAAGAGGCAACTGGACTTTGTTTTTCAGTAGTTCCAAGAAGGCTCTATACCCATTTGCACTACTCATGTGACCCTGAAGACAGATAAAACTCCAACTGGCCTCAATGACTCTCTAAAAGAATGCAAATAACCAGCTGTCTGCAAGTAATATAAATCCTCCCCACCATCCAGTCAGAGCTGAAGAAGCGTCTTGGATGAGAAGTGAAACGTCTTCAAAGAAAAATAAGTCCAGTTGCCTCTTGAAAAAAGCACCTTTGGGACAACCATGACCTGGATGACTGAGAATCTCCATAGACATTAAACAAGCTATCTTTTCCTGAGCTACGTTCCTTCACAATCCAGGCTTTCCCACAAAAGCACTAATCCAAAGTTAACAAGCTCAGCTCTGTGAACTTAATTAGTTAAGTAGAACCCTCTGGCCACTGCTGTGCCTGAAATTGACACCAAAAGTTTTGTTGTAAATGCCTGCTTTGGTTGGAAAATTATTTTGTATTAGTTTATTGCTGTTGTATTTCCAATCACTTATCCAAGGCAGTTACTAAATGAGGACTAGCCCTAGGCCTTTTATCTTTACCATAGTACATTGTTAGTTCATTTGCACATTTTCATTAAAAGTAAATGCCACTCAACTTTCCTTTGTATTTTCCCTTACCTTTGTTTCAACAGATCAGTAGCAATAAATAGCTCAGGAAGCTTAAGGATCAGGATGATGATTATTTACTGAGTTTTCCAGTTATTCAGGGCCTATGGCAGTTGAAATGTTCTCATAAATAAGAATATATACCAGTTTCCCTTCCTTAAGCAGTTTTTCTCTTTCAGGTGGTTTCATCAAGGTCCTAATTCTCACACTGGCGGACATGACTGGATTTACTCTGGGAACTACTGGGACAGAAACTACTTCAACCTGCCGGATATTTATTAAAATGCATTGGAAATTCTGAGCCTAACACAAATCTTAAATCAGTTTTCAGTGTTTTCTTCATGCCTATATTCTTAGAAAAAAAATAAAATCTGAGAAGTTGCAATTGAATACGGTTCTGGTGCTCCTGCCACAGCGTAGCTCAAGGCTGTTGTTGGGAGCATTGGGTTTTTTGGCAGTTTCCCTAGAATGCGAGATGTATTTGCACATAATCACTGGTGCTGTACTTGGGAGGGACAGGGAGATTGCTACCCATATTTGTGAATTAAAGATCAGTTACAGGTTAAATGGAAAATAAAAATACCTTTGAGTTTGACTTTCTCTATGGTGAATAATAATTATAGTAACATATAATGAAAAACATGGCATTTCTTTTCAACTCAGTAACAAATGATCATCCATGACTTATAATACTCTATGGCTTAAAGCATGAGAAGAGCATGGCACTTTGGGAAAGAATTAGTCAACTTCCTAAAGACAGCATTCCATTAATTAATGAAATACAGGATCATAGATAATTCATTTATAACTTTATTTTTTACTCTCAGCATCAAGCTACTACTACTTAATTAAAATTGGATTAATGCATAAAATCACTTAGCAATGCCTTTTCCTATTTAGTGCAGTGTTTTGAATTTTCTCTTTCATGTTTTATTACCATGCTATCTTTAAGGAATTAAGAGCCATTTAAATCTTTAAAAATTTAATTTGAACTAAATTATTTATATTAAAAAAAAACTGCAGTGCACTAATGTATGATATGAGATGAGTGGTTGTTCGAATATTGTTGGACTTCAGCCCTGGTAGCATGTTGAGTGGTCAAGAACGATGGGAGCTGTGGCTCGACCCTGGGAAGGCCACAGAGTCCTTATCCCCACACAACGAAGTGCTTTGCAATACATGAGATTAAGTTGGGAGATTACAAAGAAAAGACATGCACCTGGGTCTATGCTGTCATAGCAAACCCTAGAAGGAAGTGTGTACATTTCAAAAGCAGTTGAGAGACTACTGTACAGAGCAAATTTACCCCTATGTTTGGGGTGCTTTAACCTTTATGAAATTATATATTTGTACAATATGGAGTATAGAACTTCCAGAGAGACTGCTGCTCTTGTATAATTTAATTGTGGTTTGTTAACTGAATATTTTATTGCTATTAAATAAAGGCTTTCTCTGTCCTGTGACAGGTGACGTTTGATTTTTTGTTCTCAATTAATTACAAGCAAAACCTCTTTTTTGTCTCTTGGCCCAATGTTGGAAGGATGACATTGAGAGGGACTCAAGCCTTCAAGGATATTCTGGTTCCATCTGGGTTTGGGGGTTTTTCCTCATTCTCATTCTTGAAACACTGTTTTCTATTTTGCTACTTCAAAGTAGACCTGCCTCTCATCTTACTGATAAATTATATACAGACAAGGCTTCAAAACTTTCCACAAATCTAATAAAATGGTCTAATAACAATATATTTCTACTGGTGTCTGAAGTAAAAGTTATGTTTTTACTAGCAATCATTTTTGAATTTTCAATTTGTATAGGAAGTCAACATAAGGAAACTCCTGGTTTTAGTT
The DNA here is from genome assembly GCA_032468155.1 of Oxyrhabdium leporinum. Lineage (NCBI taxonomy): Eukaryota > Metazoa > Chordata > Lepidosauria > Squamata > Cyclocoridae > Oxyrhabdium > Oxyrhabdium leporinum. Next base: position 107,117 of record JANHFL010010317.1, on the reverse strand, counting down.
TTATGCTAATTGGCTACCAGTCTTAAGCAATAGGGAAAAAATATCTTTAGATTCAGGTTCCTTGTACTGCTTTATTGCTTGTACTAGTTAATCAATTTTAAATTAAAGATGCAGCTTTCCGTTCTGGGGTGAAATGTTGGACAGCACCTCTTCTCAATCTGGGAGGAAAAAAACATCAGCTCAGTACATTTAGCAAAGGCTCAACCCACTAAATCTCAATTGTGGTTTTGGAATGCTTTGATCTTCAAAAACCACTGTTTTATAATATTTCCACTCTATCTTTTTAGCCAGTGTACATCATCTTCAGTCTAATACATAGATCGTTGCATAGCATGTGTGTGTATGCATACACACACACACACACACATGCTATGCAATAACAAGATTGAAATCTGCTTCGCAAATAGTATTTTCAGGAAAAACTAGGCACTGATTCTGAACAAGTGTAGCTTGAATGGTTCTGACTTTTAAGGCAAATATACATCAGTTAGTTCTAATACAGTGTCCTATAAATGTGTGAGAACACTATTGCCATCAATATGGTGCAGAAACATGCTGTAAGCTGGGGCCTTCAGTCAATTTTACAAACAGCTCTACGTCTCTCTCTTACCTGTAAGTGGCAGGAAAAATCAAGCTAGAACAGCTGTTCTTTATTATTACAAGTTGGAAATAAGCAAGTTTTCAGGAGTCTGCCATTAATTCTGATAAAAGAGCACCATGCATGAAAAGAAAGCAATGATAAGAATACACCAAAAGGGTTTGTATGTGTCAGTGCTGCTGTTGAAAGCTAGCTCACATGTTTTTAATTCAAAGGAAGCAGATTTAGCCAAAGTTTTTAAAAGGCTGTGAAAAGAGGCCCAAGTAAAGTGCTCTTCAACTCAACCAAAATTTATTTCCTGCAATCAAAGCACAGCTGGGGAAGGCAGCCCTAGGGTGTCAGGAAAACAATACGGCTGCTTGAATAGGTTGCAGACAGATACAGCTTCAAATTCAGAGCCGCGTAGTGCTATTTAATATGTCTTAACATTTAACATGCTATTACTCCCTGGGTCTTTAGTGAGCCAGTAAAATAACTGTAAATGATCTAGGAGCAGGGAGACCCAGGTTCTTGTCCCTGCTTAACCCAATTTAAGAGTTGTGGGAAAATTAGGAGGCAATAGCACTAATTTTGTTTGCACCTTTGAATTATATATAAAAGGTGAGATTTTAAGAAATGTAGTACTAATTCAGTGCAGGAATCTCAACCATGGCAACTTTAAGATACAGCTGGGGAATTCTGAGAGTTGAAATCCACACATCTTAAAAGTCGTTGAAGTTGAGAAGCACTGATCTAATGGATGCTCTTGAGGTGGCTTTGGACCATCTCTCTTGGCTCAAGCTACCTGAAAGGATATTTGTCAGAAAAATAAGAGGGAGAATTATGTATGCTGCCCTGCACTCTTATACACAGTGGGATATAAATAAAATTAGAAATATTTTTATAACTTTCTTTCTGGAAAGGGGCATTATCTCTAAATTTACTAGCTTCTGATATTGGCTCATCTTAAAGCAGCTGCACTTGTTTCAGTCCCTGCCCTAAGAAGAGAAAACAAAGGAACTCGACATGGTATCATGTCAGCATCCTGCCAAATCTTGAGCATCCCTACTCCCCCTCAAAGTACCATTCAGTTGCAAAAGAAAAGAAAAGCTGCTTGCTCTGCTTAAAGCTGGCACTGATCTTTGGCTTGTGCCCTTAGAATGACATCTGGGAATGACATCTGGGAACAATCAAAAATGTCATAAGGGCAGAAGAGCAAGTATACCAAGGAACATCGTTATTATGAGCCCTCTTCAGACAAATCTGTCAGATTTCATCTTATATAATCCCAACCATATTCACTGTCCATATTTGACTGATCAGTGACATTGAAGGCTACACATCTGAAAAACGCCAGGTTTGAAAGGTGTGCATTTAAAGCTTTATCGAGCTTCAGGGTCTCTACCAAAGCCTGAACATCCACTCACCATTTTGTTATTCTGTCCTGCGTACAGAGGCAGTTGTAAATGTGATCTCTCCTGCTATACCATAACTGCCTGCAAAAGCTGCTTTATCCCCAGCTCCTGAGCCATTCTTCCCATTCATCACATCTTCCAGAGGAATGGCAACTGAAAGAAAAACTGGAGTTGGCGGCCTGCCACTATCTTGTGCAGGGTTAAAATTGGGGTTGGCCATTTTTGGATCTGCTGCCCTGGCGATTGGTACAGGAATTGTAGCGAACCTCCTCACAGTACCAGCAGCGTCTGGCTGTGTTAAAACAGCATGGCCTGGGATAGGTTTCCAGTCCTGTTTATTCTGAACAGAAGAGCCCACTAAAATGAAAGGTGGTGCATTTCCCTTCTTCCCATCTTCCATCATCACATAAGTTGGAGAGGACACTTGTGGTGGTTGACCTTGTTGTATCATCTGCGGCTGTAGATACTGTGGTTGGTCCTTACCACTAGATATGAATAGGGTTGCTTGGGGAACAGTAGCACCAGTTCCAACAGATGGAAGGGGTGGTGGAGGTGGTGGTGACTTACGACCTTGTTGTTTCAAATCAGTTAGACAATAGAGAGTCCACACATTAGAATATGGTGGTGGTTGTCCTGGTTCGCTTGTTGCCATGGCTATAAAATAAAAATTTAAAGAAAAATTTGCTGGCATCAAAGACCATCTACTAGGATGTATGAACTGCAGTCATAATGCATATCTTTACAAACAATTTTATGCCGCAAAGAAGCATGTTACAAAGAAGAGAGAGTCTGTAAAGGCAAAAAGTTGGATCTTGGTCTATTGAAACTAGATGGACAACAGCGAAGAGCTTGTGGGGAAGAAGCTCCAGTTCAGCTTAAAAAGATGCTGATTTGGCTAATCAGGGCACATTTTCAATTCAAGTCATTCATTCATTCATTACAAGAAATTGCCAACATTCAACATGTGTCAGAGTCCTATGTCAGCATAACATCAGTCAGATAGATTTTCCAGGCTTGCCCCACAGACGAAGCCTTAAGGTCCTGTATTAATTCATTTTAATCAGCTCTCCAGTGAGTCAATGCAAAAGCTGTTGGATGATAAACTCAAACTCAAATGACTAGCAGCTTAAAATATTGAAAAATCCATCCATGACAAGCTTCAGGATACTTTTAACCCTTCAGCATTCTCTCTTCTGTTAACATGCTTTTGTTTCTTACCTACCTATCTCTCTAACAGAATGTGATTCTTGGGAGATTTGGCAATCAGAGGTCAATGGATAAAAAAACATTAATCTTTCTCCAGCTGGGAACAGTGGTGGCTTAGACACTTATTTCAGAGGCAAGAAAACATTTGGAAGAGTCCTGCCAGGGAGGAAAGCTAGGCCTCCAGTTACAACAATCACACGTTTGTAAGTAAGAAGCAACTAGTCCACCTTCTGTAGGCATCTGGAGAAGACTGGACCTAATGGGACAAGCGAAGGCAACCACCACCATTTCCTTTAAATGCAAAAACCATGTCAATGCCAGAGTTGAGTCTACTATATTTTTTTAAAAAAATAGTCACAGTCACCACCTCACTTTCCTTCGGCTGCCATGGGCATGTATGCAATTTTGATTCAAGATGTGCAGTTTACTGTGAGCAAGTCTTCTGGTAGGAAAATGAAAGGCCAAGCATCTTCTATACCAGTGTCCCCTTGCTGAATTTCATCCCATGCTGCTTCTCCGTCTCTGTACAAAAAGAATATAATACAGGAGCAGGAAACTAGGGCAAACTTGTGCAAAGAAAACTTTAGGGCTTAATCACAATCCAGTGCACATCTGGAAGCATCCCACAGGCAAAAATTCCACACATGAACAATCTGCCTGACAAGTGCTGAGGGCCTGTAACACCCCAAAAGAAAAGTAACCTTCATTTACTTCAACCCTGCAGTGGCATGGCTATTTGCATTTAAATAAGTTCCAGTCCTTGAGGCACTTTCTTGGCCAAAGCCATATTGCAGGAGTGGAGAAACTTGTAGCCTTCCAGATATTGCTGAACTACAATATCCAACATCCCTCAGTACTGACTGTAATGGCTGAGACTGTTGGCAGTTCTAGTTCAGCTGTAGCTGGAGAACTAACCCCTTTCCTGCTAATTTATCGCCAGCTCTTACCAAAATAAATGCACCCAAGGAGATGGAAATGATTACTACTTACGGAGCTAAAATATTACAATGTGGAATAGGAAGGATTCAGAAATATCTTGACTTTCTTACCTGACATAATAAAACCTGGGTCAGTTGATTTCAGTTGCTCTGTAGTATCCATTCTGTCAGGGTCACATTCTGCATCATCTGCAGATGGATCTAGAATACTAGTAAACTGGCCTGAATTTAGTGAAGCTGTTAGTGGATCTAAGAGACAGGCTACTGTGTCTACGAAAGGAATGACTATCTGCTGTGGAAACTGCTCTACATAAGGTGGTGGTACGGGCTCTCCACCAGCGCTGGGGTCATCATCACCCGCAGGTGTGATGTGTATGTCTGATGTGAGCTCAATTTCACTTGGGCAACCCTCTGCCTGCAACAGGTCTTTATCAGGAGGCGGTGGTGGTAGCGGCGGGGGTGGCTCTCCTTCCTGCAAGGGATCTGAGGAAGCTTGTTCTACTAGGTCAGCAGGTGGCTGCTCCGCCAGACTGCCCGAGATAGCTATTTCCTCCTGGGCGGAGTTCTGACTTTGAGTGACTGATCCAGCCCTGAGAGAAGTTGCAGAAGTTCTGTTTTCTGCTTCCTCTGGAGCAGGTTCTGGTTCTGCTGGGACAGGTTCTGCTTCCTCTGGGGCAGGCTCTGCTTCTGCTGGTGCAGGTTCTGCTTCCTCTGGGGCAGGTTCTGCTTCCTCTGGGGCAGGTTCTGCTTCCTCTGGGGCAGGTTCTGCTTCTGCCTCAGCAGATTCTGCTTCTGCCTCAGCAGGTTCTGCTTCTGCCTCAGCAGGTTCTGCTGCTGCCTCAGCAGGTTCTGCTGCTGCCTCAGCAGGTTCTGCTGCTGCCTCAGCAGGTTCTGCTGCTGCAGGCTCTGCTTCTGCTGGGACAGGTGCTTCTTCTTCAGCAGGTTCTGCTTCTGCTGGGGCAGGCTCAGGGGCAGGCTCAGGGGCAGGCTCAGGGGCAGGCTCTGGGGCATGTGCTGGGGCAGGTTCCGGAGCAGCTGGTTGACCAACTGCAATCGCGGCCATTGCCTCGCTGGCAGTGTGGGACAACGTAGGAAGGGTCTGCACAGAGATGGCCACATCCTTCAACTGAGGTTCAGCACCCACCGTTTCAACGTTACCTAGCATTTGTGCTGCCAGCTGAGCTGGATCGGCTGGTATATAAGCAAGTCCTGCTCCCTTGTCATCCCCAACCTTTTCTACAAATTCATCAACAATAGATGGGAATTGAGTAGTTTTGGTGCTCAGTTCACGAGACTCTTCGCTTATCTGGTCCTCTTCTGTGTCAGTCGATTTCTCCTTCCGTTTGGGTTCATCATGAATTGGAATTGTGTCAAGATCTGACCGAAATGCATCTCCAACATCTGCCCTTTTAGAACGGGGCACCTGTGTTGCTGCTCCTGGTCCTTCTGCCCATCCCTCCACTGGAGGAAGATAAATAGGAAATGAGTTAAAAAGAGATGCCTATCAACACAAAGAAAACCACTGACTTCCAAGTCAATTTTGGAAATTAAATATCTGTCTTTCATTTACCATTAGAGAAAGCATGTAATAAGTGGTTAAGAGCCGCGATGGCACAGTGGTTAAAATGTAGTAATGCAGGACTTCCGGTTTGGTAACACTGGGTTGAAGGCAGGTCCTTCGGGATCCGTCCGTCCCATGACTCCGTAAAGCCAAAAAAAACAGCGTCTATCGGCTGTTTTTGTGGCTTTTAATTCCACCCCTCGGGAATAGAGGGGTGGAAGACAAGAGCGGGCCAGGGCAGGGCCCCCTGGACGCCCCT
>JANHFL010010317.1:11215-64603 GCA_032468155.1 Oxyrhabdium leporinum | reverse complement strand
ATGTAACATATTTATAGCTTTATGTTTTGAAATGTGTGGCTGTGAGATTTTATGTTGCTAAATTTCATACCTTGATGAGGTAGGGGTTGTATATTTTTGTGAATTGTGCAATTTTGTGAGTTTGGTTGTGTAATTTTGTGAGCCACACCCACCCAGTCACATGATCACCAAGCCATGCCCATCAAGCCACGCCCACAGAACTGGTAGTGAAAAAATTTAGATTTCACCACTGGTCACAACTGATCTTTTTCAGCCAGCTACCAGGAACCAGAGAGTGTCCCGTGGCAGTGGCTTGTGACTTTTCCTGCCAGCTTCCCTGTTGACTTTCTGAGGAAGTCAGCAGGAAAGATTGCAAATGGCAAACACATAATCACGGGAGGGCACGGGGGCTGGGAGAATGGCAACCTTTTGTAAGTGTCAAAGAGTTTCTAAGAGCCAAGACTGGAATTACGTGACTGTGGGGGTTCTGCAATGGACATAACTCCAGGCATCCATCATAAGTCCCTTCGTTCAGCACAATCATAATTTCGAACAATCTCTCAACAAATGGTTAATATTCTCATACTCTGCACAAATCAGAGAAAATTATATCAAAATAATCCATATATTATACATAGGTAAACTGGCAAATATAACTACAAATAAACTGTGTTCTGCTTGTTTAATTGTAAAAATTAGACATCTGTTTAATGTATGGAGGATATACACGAAGATTAGAAGCTACCTAGCATTTAGAAAAGCAGGTAATGTAGGTGCCAGGAATTAAAATTCACCAAAAAAAGAGAGAAAGTAACAAGCATGATGATAATTAAAAAATTGTGATTATTATTTTTTCCTTTGATGAATGGTAACACTTTTTTGAGATACAGCAAGACTTGGTACCTACTATCAACTACAAAAACTATGGCAAAGACATACCTTACATTTGTTACATTCAGAGTTGACTTAGATTAGAAATATTTATAATATACTGTATGTTAGATCTTAAACTGATGGCATTCATAATATATAAAAGTTTTTGTACTGTATATGAAACCAACCATTTAAGTAATCCTGGCTTTAGGTCATAAATATTTTTAAAAAATAGATGTCACAGCTTACCCGATAATTCTTGTTTTACAAAAGACAGCACAGCAAGGTAAACTTGACAGTCTGCTACAATAATTTGCCTCTGCAATCGATCCATCATGGATGGGGCAGCCTTCCTCCCATCAACCTATTTGAAAATAATAAACAGCAGAACCATCATGTTAATTAGATATGCATAAAGCATACTATTCTAAGAATGGAACATTCTGGGTCACACCAGTTACAGCTATACGGCCTGGGAGGGAGACAGAGAGATCTGGCACTTTTCTGGAAGTTAATACTCTGAACCAGAAATGCTTTATATTTTCCCCATGTCGTCCAGCTGTAAAAAACATAGCAGTGGTAGGCTGCAACCGGTTTAACAACTGGTTCTGTGAGCGTGTACGCAGCGTTCAAAAAACACCAATTTGAACCTCAACAGCTTACCATCTAGGGCAGCCCCGGTAAGTAGAACAGCTGAGGCACGGAAGTCTGCTGTGCTGAGCGAATCAGCTGAGCTGAGAAAGATGGAAATATAGGACAGGATAGGACACGGGCATGGCCAGCTGATGGTTGGAAATACCGGTTTGCTAGAACCAGTCCAAACCATCTGCAGCCCACCACTGAAACATAGTGTTATAGAATGGTAGGTTTCCATCTCCCAAATATTAATTATTTAAAATTTGGTCAAGATAGGTATGGTGAATTGCCTTGTAATAAATTCTATTCAAAGTAAAAAATGCAAATAGATATTAAACAGACTTGTATTTCTTAAAACATTTCAAAATGTGCTTAAAAACCACTGAAGTTTTAAAGTTTATATTTTAAAAACCACTGTAATATTCAGTTTATTCAGACATCTTGGCTGTAGCAAATATATTTTCATAATATAATATATAATACAGTAAGTTTTCATCAGTATAATATTCAGATTCTATGATTAAGCTTAAACATATATCCAAATTATAAGTATTTAAAGTTATAATTAGAATATTGACTATGTGGACTTTGTAAGATATTTTTTGTTATTATCTTTCACGAACCTCCCTCCCTCCCCATCTCAACAATGCCATTGCTTAACATGGAATTCTACTGTTCACTAAGTAGATTGGCTCTCTTCTCCCTAGTCTTTTACAGCAAGTTTCCTATGGAGAATACATCAGAAAATAGATACAAAGACCAGCTCCGCATAATCCTTTAGAAATTATATAGAATAGTGACACTAAACAAAGGGTTCAGATTCTATGCACTCAACATTAATAATGCAGTATGTTCTCAAAGGAAGCCAAAACTTAAATTATTTATAGACTATGAAGTTTATTACACCTAATTCCACTGAACTAGGAAATATATGTAGCATGAATATGACAGTTTAATAGGAATACTAGTTAAAATTCATTCTTCCAGTTCCATTGAAGGTAGATGCTATTATATTTACATGATGGGGGCAAATTAAGTGAAGGTCTATTGTAGTTATGTAATAACCTAAATTGTTAGTTAAAGGCACAAAGTAAATTTGTGGCTCTCATTTTTATTTTTAAGTGTTAGCAAGACAAACAAAGCTCCAAAGGCAAGCAAAGACATAGCCAACTAAATCATAATGCTACAAATATTTCCATCAACCTAGGTAAAAGCATTAGTAAAATTAATTCTGAAGGCTAGATGATGACTATGGACAGATGATGATTGGACAACAACTGCTGTTTACATCTTACTTAAAAAGTGGAAACACAATGGAAAGAGGAGATTGGATTAGAGAACTAGACAAGCATTATGATGAAAAACTTGTTTTTCTTCATGGTTAGGTAGGATTCTAGGAGGGATTTTAATCTTTTGAAAGGAACTTTGAAGTTTTACTAAGCTATTGAAGAATAACATAGTTAATGTTTAGCAGATAGGCAAGAACAAGAAATAAAACTAGAAACAGCATAAATAAGGGACCACTTGTTTACTTGCAGATCACCAACAATGATATGGCTAATCTTGTTGTGCAAAAGTACACACACACACACACACACACACACAGAATATAGCCAGGATTATAATTTGTTTAGGCTACCAGAAGACAACTGGGATTATTTTCTCTACATATAATGGTATAAAGGTCAATTTTTGGATAGAAATGCCTACTTGAATGGCATTTGTCCTGTACTCTGGAAACAGGAATAATAGGAGATGATGATGCCTGAGTTCATAAAAGTATGTCAAAATTTTAAAAGCAACAAAATTGAATATGAGATTATTGCACATTACATGCTATGGAGTCCCATAGGACAGGCATATATAAAACAGTATTGTATTGGCACAGGACTCGTATTGGCAATGTTTCACTTACATTCTTCTTAATTTTATTTTTTATAGTTTCTATGACTCCTGCTTCTTCACTCTCACATAATTTTTCGGTAGCTTTTAAATCGTCACACGCCAGCTGCATTTTCTCTTCTTCAAACGTCATCATGGCATTCTGTTAAAACATAAAAAGACTACTGACCCTGAAAGTGCCAAACTAATCTAAACATATTTACTACTTTACAAGCTAATGATATTATATTGTTCTTTTAGAAGCTTTTTGAAGCAACTTCATTAACTAAGATATAATTATATATAAGAACTCCTTCATTTATAAGCAATTGTCAGGGAAGTTGAGAACTTAATTCAAAAATTATTTTTGTGGCCTTTTAAAAACTAACAAATTATCATATAATGAATACATTACACTACAGAGTATTATCACATTATGCAGCAATAAACCTTAAATTAATATATAAATTTCACAAGGCACTTTTCTGAAGAAAACCAGCACAACTATCTTTTTGCAAAATCAAAAAAATACCCAGGGGTATACTTACAGCTATAAATTGCCTACAATGCTAGAAGGATGAAATCTTCTTAAAAGAAAATAATATACTTAAACAAGAAATAATGTAATTACTAAGATATCAGGTAATACTCCTTCATATTCATGATTTCTCAAATGTGTCTGCCTATACAGTGTGTGTGTGTGTGTGTGTGTGTATGTATGTATTTTAATGACAGTTTATTTTAAACTCTGTTTAACAGCCTAGATTTAAACAATTCTGAATTACAAATTACAACAAATTACTCCCTAAAAATCAGTGCCTTGATATAAGTTTTTGCCTTTTTACATATGTAATAAAAGAAATAATTCTTGGTAATGTAAATATTACCAAGAGTCAATCTATTTCTCACATCACTCCACAAATATTAAAGATGTAACTGAAAACAATGAAAAGAAATAATTAGCAATCAACTTTATAAGATTGTTAGAAGATTATCAGATTGTTATAAGATTCTGTACAGAGCTGGCCTGAAACTGTTGCATTATAGTAACTAAAATATAAGTAAGATACATAAGTTATCTTTGCTAATGGAAAACAAAACCTATATGTATTTAAAGAATTCTATGCCTTACAACCAAATTAAAGATATGCAGAAATGCCTTATTCAAATTAATTTAATCTCCATTTTGGCACAATACATTTTCCTTTTTAAAAAAAAATAGAAGATCTCAATTACACTGGTACATAAACTACTGCAGCTATATTTAGAACAGATGAAGCTTTGCAGGATATAATGTTGCTATGTTGGATTGTTATACTCACTTAAAAATCCCACTTAGGTAAGCAATCCATTTAAATAAAGGAGGAAAAACATATTTCCAATATCTTTACAAAAGAAAAGAACATATTCAAACAAAATTGTCTTCAATTTCAGATTTATAAAAGCACTCGTACATCAACCAACCTATTTACAAGAGAGGTTATCAAACAAGATATTTCCTATATTTTTGGCAGGATTTCTTAACATAATGCCAATAAAAAAATGGAAATAGAGCTGTAATACTCATATACTTGGCCTAAAAGTACCACAACATCTTTTCTTTTCGTAGATAGTGAAGCAACTACTTTATATTACATTAAAATCTTTCATTAACTTTCTTATGATGTCATGTAAATAGAATACTTGTTTATCAGCATCATAATAGATGGCTCACACTTATTATAGTGTGGGGTAGTCCCTTATTCTGCAATCTATACGCCTTTTGATTGAAAAAATGTTTAAGAATGTAGTAAAACTAAGACAAGTATTTTAGTTATATTTAGTTATATTCCTGGCAGAGAGGAGGGATTAAATGTGCAGTTAACCTGGAATCAATGTGCAACTGCAAAAGGGCTAGGACCTACACTTCCTAGGTTCTTTGGAGCTTATCTATTATTCCCAAGAGTAAGCTGCCAGACTGGAGAGATTTCTGTATTATAGGCAGAATGTAATATAAGTAGTTAGCTTGAACTCTGCACCTGTGGGTCTGGTTGTTCACGTGACAATTCCCCAGAAATGAAATGCATAATGAACCATTCCAAAACTCTTATACTTATCATTTTATTCTATTTTATTGGTGTAGCATTTGGATCATGTGGTGAAAAATGTGCATAGTTGTCTCCAAGCAACTTTTTACTAAATCTACAATTTCAAAATTATTGATAATTTTCAAAATCAGTGATACCACAAAGGAATGCCATGCAGTAACAACATATGTATTTAGACTCACTTACCAAAAAGCTGACAAAGCTGGCTCCAAAACTCATTAAAGGACTATGGTTTCTGTTGAAAGGATACAAAAATACAGTTAATACATATTTTAAAAAATCTTCCTTCAGAATTTATACAATGTTCAATTTCATTTCAATCATGAATCCTCCCCAAATTTCCAATGTTAAGCAGGAAAGTGTTATTTCGAATGTCAAATGAGCTATTTCAACCATTTTGGAAGTGTTTTACTTAACATAAGCCTGTTCTGGATACAAAACAGTTTGATTTTGCAACTATTCCAAAATGCTCAAAACATCTTGTGTCATACTTAAAAACTATTTTCCTGTGACATGAAAAAAATTATGATGACTTGCACTTGAACCTAATTAGCGTCTGTTGCCAGTGTTGCACAATTAATTTCAGGCCCTCCCCCAGAGTGTTAGCATTCTAAAAATGTTTTTTTTTTCCTTTTGCCCAGAGTTGCAGGTTTAGAGAGAAGAGAAACTGGCTTCTTCAGAGAAGAATTCAACGGTGGTCCCAAAAGAGGGAAATTGCACGTGCTGGTGATGGTGACTCACTGCTGAGAGAAACAAGTCTGCAGAGCAGACATGGTATCAAGGGAAGTATGTTGCCTTCCACATGTAAAAATATGGGATGCAACAAGAAAAGCTGTACTCCAACCTGACTGCTATCTTAGAAGTTTTGAGTTTTGTGTTGGAATAATACTGCCAGAATGAGTGTGGAAAGAAATAGAACAAGGAAGAACTAGGAATGAAAACCACAGTATTTGAAAGAGAAATTTTGTTTTCATCCATACTTATAAGTGAAAGTCACGTCCCAAGGAAGAAATAGAGGATTCTGGAGGAGAACACTGGTGTGCCAAGAGATGGGCTGGATCTCATAAAGATTGGGAAGAGTGTATTTCAGTTCAGGCAGGGTTTAAACTAAACATGAGAAAGGAGGGGAAAACATATTCAAAGCAATAAACTTTACAACAAAGGAGAAAGCAGCACTCAAGAATACACCAGAAGATGCAAGAAAAGTAGTACTAAAGGACTCAGATACCTGTACAGTAATGCTCAGAAACTGAGAATTTTAAGTCCTAATATTGAAGACAAGGCAAATATGACATTGTTGGTATTGCTGATACCTGGTGGATATAGCTAAACTGAAGTATTGGAATATAGTATTTAAGGGATATAATTTGTTCATATTAAACCAATGTGGAGGGGGTTGCATTATACATAAATGACTACACCTATATGGACATATGGATCAATGGCAAAAATCCAGCCTAGTATGAAATTCTGAAAAATGAAATAATTAAGGCACAGCACAAACAATACAAAACAGGGAGAAAAATAGGAGAATGCTGATGTGAATGGCATGGCTGTTTAAAGAGCTTTGTGATGAACCAATAAACAAAAAGAACAAGTTTAAAATAAAGAAGAAGGGCATATTAAAAAAGGAATATCAGGAAAAGGTTCAAATCTGTAAGGATGAAGGCTAACATTCAGCAGGAACTGAGAGTCACAACGAATGCAAAAAAAAATGCAAAAAAAGTGGTTCTTTGGATATATACAGAATTGTTAGTCTGCTGGTTGGAGAGCATGGCAAGGTGATGATAGACAGCAGGGAGAAGGCTGAACTTCTAAATTCCTATTGTGTATTTTCTTCTTCCAGATCATGGGAAGTACTGTTCCTTCTGGGGGAGGTATGGCAAACTAAAGACAATAACTACGACAAAGGATAAGAAAAGGATATGAGTTCTCCCACATGTGTCTCAGATGAATGCTCCTTGCGAAACTACATAGCTTTTGATCTTGGACATTTTTCACAACTTTACTTTTTTTTAAGGTTTCTTCAAAAGCCTAACTATGAAAGAAATTTTACATAACTTTTGATGATCTAACATTTAATAACATCAATATTTATGTAACTTGAACTATCAGCATTAACAAAATCACCATCAGTCAACTGCAAAAGGCAGTTTTGCTCGGAACAGCTTACATCCTGCAACAATACCATTAAGACCATCCAATATCCACATCTGCCTAATCCAGGTCCTTGGGAAGGACTCGATAGGTGGACAAAAATGTCAAATCAGTCACAACATCTGGCTAACTATGCAATGAACCATAAGAACATTCAATTTAATGAAAGCTAAATCAGAAACAAATTGGCATACTGTTATATGTATTTTCTTAGCAATGTATGTGGAAAACTGGTTCCAAAGACTGCCTCACCACTGTTTAATGAAGTAGAAGTAAAGGGTATACATTCTGCAGAATCTGTGAGAACAAGCCTTGATCATCACAAATAAAACAGCCATCCAAATGTCAGATTTTCATTGTAAGAATTTTGCAGTGTTCAGAGGTTAGTTAATAAACTTTGTAAGTAGTGTTCTGCTGCTAAGCACCCAATGCTGTTCGCTCAGTTCATTTAACTCAGTGGGCTTTTATGTGAAATAGTTAAAATGCAACATTTATCTCAATGGATTTTAAAGCTTCATGATTGGCCACTTACAAATCTATTTAAAGTTTGTCCCTTCTAATCTATAATTAAACCAGACAACTATATTTCTGTGCCTTTGTTTTGCCAGCTTATATCCAAAGAGGTTTGCTAATGAACAAGTAAAATGTACAGGATTAAATGAAATATTTTAATTAAACAATAGATGAAATTCTACCACTTAGATGGTATTACAAAATTTGTTCCCCTTTTGGAATAGGACATACAAGAAATCATTCTACACTAGTATCACATACATATCTGCTACCAGTTGATTCTTACAACCATTTTTATCCATGTTACCTATCTTCTGGGAGAATAGGTTAAATTTTCCCACAATAGTTACAAGTAATGCCTAAGGCAACTGCATCATTCCTCTGTTTGCCAATATTCTCTGGTTACAAAACTCATCGTTCTATGTCAGGAACTTTGATTTAGAGTTCAAAATATTTAAAAATAATGCATTTTTCCCCTTAGTGTTAGATAGGAACCCCAAAACTATCATGGTAAATACGTAAAGAAGTATGATAGCTTTGAAATAGTTCTACTGGTTTCTACAGGATCTGTTATGTAAGTAATGTTAAACCTATAAACCATCAAATTTATAGGAACATATAGCAGCAATTCAACTGATTGTGAAAGGAAAGGACCTAACAGATAGCTAGGAACACAGCAAATAATTCTAAATTTGTTTTATTAGATTTCAACAATGGATATGTTAAAATCTGTCTGAGCACAGAAGCAGTAAATTCTATCTTCATGACAGAATTTAAATTCTCTGTGCAACTGTTTCTTCTCATATTTTTACAATACTCTATAAATAACCATTCCCCTTATTTTATTAGTCTGGAGACTGAAATTAAGCTATTATCTGAAACCAGAAAATATACTTTATGTTTTAACCTGAACTACAGTAGCGCCTTGATTAAAGCATACTTATATGTCACTGAATGAAAAAAAGGGAGAGGGGAAACTACATTATTGTAAAACAGTGTTTCTTAAACTTTTGTCTCTCAGCAAGCATTCCTACTTTTAAAAATTTCAGAGGATTCCAAACAGCTTTTATTTGCATGGGTTATATTTATTAATACTATCTTATTAAAAATTACAATTGGCGGACTCACTACCACTACTGCTTCTCACAACTGTTTGACAGGAATTTAATATAGTACTATTTTTCAATATAGGATGGCAAAAAAATTTTATTTTCCTGAGTCTTGAGGTACATTGACTACACTTTGAAAAATGCTACTTCAAAAGAAAAACATTTTATAACAACTCCAAAATTAGATGGTCTTTTGCCCAGGTTTTGAATGTCAAAAGCTAGTTTCTCCAGGTGTCACAATCAAACTGGTTTCAAAGTAAGGTTTCAAAATAGAATATGAATTAATTTAAACTTCTCAGACCGTGACAAAATCTTAAATGGATCCCATAGTAAAGAAATATTAACAGTTTTCTTTATAACATCTAGTCTACAATGAATCACAGATTACAACTAAGTGTAAGAAAAAACAGGTTTTCCCAGTGCTTAATTAGAGCATGCAATAATCAACAAAGATAAAACCGATCTGAAGGTCATTCTCCATAGCTTCAACTGCATCTACGAGCCCATGCATATTGATATGCATATGACATAAAGTACATTGTTGTATATTGATACATAATTGTAATATATACATTACATTTTGTACATTAACGTAATATATACAGTACATTATGTATAACATAGTACATAGTACAATATTGTTGTATAAATGTATGTGTTCTGTATTGGAACATGAATTTACGACAAGTCCGAATGCTGCATTTCAAGTTTACTCACAAAAGCTCAGTTTTTCAATCTCAATAGCAAGTTTTTTGAGACAGCAAAGATCAGCTGAGATTGTAAATTATCTGGGGACAAAAATCAAAAGCCATTAAGGCAATTTTAAGAGTCACAATATAACCTGAAAGCTTTCAAAAACTTGTCATTACATAAGGAAAACTGATCAGGACAGGGTAGGAGGGAGGAAGAAAAACTAAGGTTAATATTTGAATATTCTTTGTGCCACGTTACAACATGGCAGCAGACTGCAAACACACAGACTTCATCTAGTAGGTGTGAAGCTGCTGTTAAGGATATTCTCAAAATCTGGGGGGAAAGGGCAAACAATAGACATATCAAATATAAGTCTATGAAGTACATTTAGCTGGAGTAATATTTGTTAGCACACTGCAGACATACAGAGATCAGTCTTTAAAGGAACTGATGGCATTAGGATGCACTGAGTCTTGATTATCAGTGACCATTCTCGTTCCTTTCCACTGTCTACTACAACCAAAAAAATTTAAGTTCTGGACTTTATTTGTTCTTTCTGTTCAGCATTTTCCTTTCCAATAGAATTTCAGAGTATTTGTAATAATCAAAACATGGAGTTCTTTGTAATATTTTCCAGAAGTTAGGACCAATAGTCTCTTTTTGAATGCTCCTTCCCGTTATTTTCCAAAGCTATCAGAAAATTTCTACTGTTTATCTTAATAATGTCTTTTCCTAGTTCTTTTCCCAGTTTTTCCCAGTACCATTGCCTTGATAAGGCTCAATTTCTTTGAATTAAAAATCATCATAATGGAATTTACTGATTAGAAAAAAGAACAAATTTATATTGACTACAGTTCTGTAGTTATTTTAAAAGGCAGTGGGGCACGGGGAGAGGGAGAAAGAACAGACATGTTTATATAAGTCATGATGAAATATTAAAATATTGGACAATTTTAATAAAATTGCAGGCCCTGTATGGTGTAATTAAGATGTTGAATTGAATGACTTTGAATCACTCACTTTCTCTCTTTTAACCCAACCTACCTCCCAGTATTGCTTTTGGGGGGAAAATAGGTCTCCTCAAATATTAATGCTAAAATAATAGCAGTTGCAAGTTCCATTGCTTCTTCTGAAATATTTTGAAATTTTCTTGTGTAGCCTACAGCCTCCCAAATTTCCTGACAGTTTCCATCCATGAATTAACCAGTCTTGCCCTAGTTAATTTCTGATCTCAGATAATGTGACTTATTGAAAATGTTTAGTCTAATTATCTAGGCATTGTAATGAAGTTTGGGAACCAGCACAAAAGTTGAACTAACCAATAGTCAATGCAGTTAATTACAGAAAAGTAGAAGTCCTATTTCATTTTTATTTTATTTATATTCTACTTAAGCGTTCAAGGCCTGAAGGCCAAACACCATTAAAAATTTTACTTTATTACAGATCTTCTTCAAACAAGTCATTAGATAATAGGTTACTAAGTCAATGAGAACATTACCTGTTTTAGGCAACCAAAATTAGAAGAAAGGAACACATGCACACGGAAAGGAACCTATAGTTTGAGCAGGATTCCTTATAAGTAGTATGTGGCCTAAAAACACCAGACTCTAATTAGAACTCATAGACATGAGCTATAGTTTTGTGAAAATTATGGATAATGTATTCAAGGTTTTATTGAAATGCAAATGCTGGAATTTCCCAATAAAGTCTGGTCTTGTGTGCCTCAGATCAGATTGCATTAAATTCTTACAAACCTTGACCATATCTCTGCCATGGCCATCAATCTTCTGCTGTGACATGTTTTTTCCTGGAATCCTTAATCTTTCTTCATAAAATATAATTAATATATGCACATGAAGTAATTATTGAGCAATAGATGAATGAATAAATATCCACAAATATTTGACACATTTTTACTATTAATAAAGAATGCTGTTTGTGGAACAAGTATACCACCTCTGTCTTACTAGAAACCATTATGCAAAAATCATGATTGATCAAAGCCATGGAGGTCAGTATCCATAGTTTTGTCTGATTGAATATAGAATACTGGAACTTACAATATGAGATAAGAATAAATGAAACAACACATATACTCTGGAACAATATCCCCATGGATCCCACCCCCAATGAATTTGCAAGTCTGGGAAAATCTGGTTTTGTTCCCAGGCCTAGGGTTTGGCTGTTTGTTGAGCAATTTAACAGGGTTTTTTTGCAATTTATGGGTGATTTTGTCATGTTCTTTTCTCTTGTTACTGTTTCTCTCCCCTTTAATTCTATAAGCTGTCCAGAAGCATTTGGAGGGTCAGTCCATCTTAAAATATAATAAATAATTAACATGACATAACAAATGAAGTGATAGAATGAAAGGTTTCTATATTATGAAACTATAAGAAAGGGAAAATATATGTGAATAAAGTTAGCGTGAACTTGTGGCGTGACGCAGATGCATGCAAGAAAGTAAAGATGTAGATTTAATCATAAATGAAAATGCTAAAATGTGCATCTGTATGAGTTAATGCGATAGTTTGTTTTGGAAGTGTATATAAGTAAGGAAGTAGGAATCTAAACATTGTTATTAGTTACATGTTATATTCCCTAACTCATGCTCTGATGACCATTCAAATGTACTTTATATGGAGTATGAACCCCCACCAATATAGAATAACACCTATGTTAAAGATTAGAACTGATTGGCATCAAATTTTTGTTCTTTTTAGTATTTTAAAACTGCTTTATAGTTTATAATAATTTTATGGGTCTTTTAATTTTTGATAACTTAAGAGTTGGTTGAACGAGGGGTTGTTCTATAAGTGCTTTAAATAAAGTAAAATAAAAATGCTGCAGTGGTAGCTACTAGTATTTGGGACACAATTCAAAAGGCTAACAGTTACCTTTAAAACTCCACACAGAGCAGGACTGGAATATTTCAAGTGGTGCCTTGCTGGAATTGAACCTGCTTGTTCAGTGCAGAAAGTAAGGATGATGTTCACAGAGATATTGTTAAGTGGCAGGCAGTTCAAATAAATATAGGTTTATTGTATGCTAATGTTTTCCTCAAGACTCTGAATTACTAATGGTCAAAGCAAATTGTGGTAGATAACAATCAACGGATTTCAAGGCGGTCTGGACTTAGATCTCCTGTTGGCGCGAAGGGACTCAAGGTTGATGATGTGTTTGACCCTCCCTTGGGCTCAGCCTGGTCATCCCCTACAGATATGAACCAGTACCTAGGCAATGAGGCCCGAAATATTAAGTCCTGAGAAACAAGCTAACATTTGGATGGAGCTCAGGTAGATACTTTCTTGATTCACTGAAGTATAAATACCGGAGTAGAGGGGGAAGTGACTTGCAAGATTATGTATGATTTGAAATGTCCAGGCCAGTATCAATAAATGTAGTTCCAGTTTTCTTAAGAAGTTAATTTCCTAGCCTGGTCTACCTATGGGGGCTGACAACCTATCTGTCATCTAGAAGTAATCTATTGAGTGTATTTATTTATTTAAGAGACATATATGGTGACGAAATGTATGTGCCATAATTCCAGGCAGCTCACAACATCAATAAAAACATAAAAGAAATAATAGAATACATTGGTGTGGCCAAAGCAGCAGGTCTACTCTCTGATATCTCCACTTTATAAAATACTTTCTTCTCAGAAATATGTATGATTTTACCTTCTAATATTTTGCTTGTTTAATTTAAACAAATTTTGACACCTAATTAATTGGTTTAGGACATCTTACTTAGTTTTCTGATTGTTATTTTACTGCTATCTTGGGCTTATTTTTCTTTTTTTTGTTATTGTACGCCACCCAAAGTATTTTGGGATGGAGGTGGTTGCAGTTGACTAGTAAATAGTTTAACAATTGAATCTGCTGGCATCACTATCACCACCATATCACTAATAGTTGATTTGAGCATTAGGCATGCCAGTTCTATTCTGCTCCCAACTGGTACACAAAAGTGCAGAAAACATAACAATTGGCATTGCAATGTAGGTATCAACATTATTATGTTATATTTTTGACTATTTTAAAGAAGACTTAGAAAATCTTAATTTGTATATAACTTCTGAAAAGATATACACTTTTGTAGACATTTTTTGTAAAAAGAATTCAAAATGGCATCCATGTCATGCTAAAGTTCTTATTGAAGGATCTCCTATCTTTCGTGGATTGGTTTAAGTACTTAAAACATACTATCTCCTTAAGCCTGAGCTTGATTTGGGGGCTTCATGGTCATATCCAGATCATTTTTGTAGAAATAAAACAAATGTATATGGTCATCTTCTGGGATGTGTTTTCGAACTTCCCAATTTAGTTTACAGCTCTGATATTTCTTACTAGTCTCCTATCTGTGTACCAAGCAGTTTTGATTATTTAAAGCTTTATGAAATTAAGCAAGATTGGCTGTAAATCAAAATATATACCAAGCTTCCTTTGACTGCATAGAAAAGAATTATCTTGAAAGAGAAATATAGGGAAGAGAAAAGGCTAAGAAAATATTCTGCTCTATTGAAGGGAGGGGGGAATGTAATAGAAGATGACAGTACTCTTCCAGCAAATACTTGCAGAAAGCAGAGAAACCCTCTCATTAACAAGATATGTGTCATTTGCATTTAAGCTTCTTTCTCATCAGTAGGAGAAAGTACATCAATATGTTCTGCATCTTGTGAGTGAATATGGAGAGGAAATAGAATACACCCACGCACATTAATAAAAACAAAGGACAAGTCAGGAGGGGGCAGAAATGGGATCAATGAAGTCAAAATGACATGGCAGTTTGTACAGTAAGTAACAGCTGATCAGAGGCTTCCTTGTCCAAGAGTGTTATGGGAGCACCAGATAAGATTGTAAATAAGATACATTGAAGAAGAATGTCTACACCATTTTCCACTGCAAAGGTATGTTAAGACTAACAATATCATTAGCAAAATAAGTCCCTTGTTATATAATGGGAAAGATTAACACCTGCTAAGTCTAGGGTTGATTAATAATAAACAAAGGAAGCTTAAAAGGAAACTTGGGATAATTACATTTCCACTGCAACCAAGCTATTTGAAACCCAGAAGACCTCTTTAGATCCCCATGTCCCAATTTGAAAAATCTGCAGGAAATGCAACCATCATTGGAAAATACTTGACAGATTCCTGTCTAAAAAGCAAGCTATTGGATGCTATTTTAGGAGCCTAACTCACAGTGCTTTAGTCTTTTCCATAGCTTGGTGCTTTTTAGATATGTCGAGAGTACTCGTGGAAGTAGTTGCCTTGGAAAGGCTGTTCTAGAAAATCAGGAAAGGGAGAATGATAGCATTACACTAAATAGTATTTAAAATTGAGAAAAGAAATGGAAAGAAATTCTAGGTTGTTTACCAGGTTGGGAGAAGGAAAAGATGATACTAGTAGAGGGAATCTGATATCAAGAGGTTGCTTCCCTGAAATGACATTCAAAGGTAAATCATGGACAGGAACAAGAACTCTGAGGAAAATAAAAAGGATAAATGATGACCACTTTTAACATTCTCCAAGTGGACACTTACTAGCCTACAGAAGACTGAATTTAAACCAAATACAATTCTTTTTGTTACTGGAAACAACTTTAATATGGTATAGGGGACCTCTGTCTAGTCACCAAACTACTATTGGAAGGATGAGAAGGAAACATGAAGATAGGAAGGTAAGCATGTACACTCAGAGAAATTAAGGCTTGCTGCAGTAATTCATGACAACAATGGCTCTTGCACTCATTTATGAGCAAGTGAAGCAGAAGTGCCAGCAACTACAGTGAGAAGAACTGATGGTGTCCCAGAGGGAAGGAGTTTCAGTAGAATAAAAAGGAAAACAACAGCAGAACATTTCCATTTTATTTGTCCTCTTGTGACATGAGCATAAAATTGTATTATATAAGAGGGAAAAAGAACAACATTTGGAAATGCATAAAATCCATACAATATAAACATAAAGCCCAAGTCTGTACTGTACCTTTTTCCCCCAATGGTGCTTGGAATTATGGAAGGTCATTATATTAGCAATGATACATTGCAGCATTATTCCATTTCACTTAATTTAAAACTGCTGTTCATGCATTTTTTCCCTGTAAGGTTAAACCTTTTAATCAAAAGAGTGTTTTTTTTCTTGAAACAATTCTTGAATAGGTTGTAACATTTGCCAATAGGCAAGCTGCTTTGGAATAGAGGTTAAAGTGCCGGGTTACTTAAGACAATATGTGATCTTTTCTATGCTATGACAACACCCACAAAAAAAACAATCCTTCGTTTGGAAGTAGTATTCTAGATCCCCACATATGCACGCCAAGTTTATATGGGGAAGGGCAACCTGCTGAGAAGCACTGCTATTAATTCAAGTAATTCAAACACTAATTAAAAAATCAGAATTAAAAGCCGCTACAGTGGTTCACTGCCTCCAGAGAAAGCATGTGCCGAGACGTGAGGGATTCACTGGAGAGATTCCAAGCAGGAATAAGAGAATTTGAAAGAGGAAGCGCTCATCCTAAAACGAAAAAGAATCAAGTGCAAGGTTTCTGTGCAAGGCTGTCACAATGACAGTCTAAAAAAAAAAAACCCAACCAAGTTCGGCGACAGAGAAACCTCGTTAGTGGCTGAATTACTAGGTCTTACCCCTTGGCAAATGAAGACCGCGCGGCCCTAAGACAAAGGCCTTTTTTTTTTTAATATAACGGCGCTGTGGTCTAGCGCTGGAAGAGCGGGGCTCTGCACTTGTGACGCTCTCAATGCGGGGGGCGAAGGGGGGGGGATTCACCGTGATCCGCTCGCCTTGAACACAGGCGGTCCACCCAGCCGACGGTCAAGCAGCCTCGGCTGAAAAATTCTCTGCCACGCAAGGAAAAGAGCGAGTACCTGTATTTCCTGAAGAGCTGGTCGGATTCCCGGAATCCGTTGTTGAGCAGCATATTGATTCCAGCCAGCGCTAGCTCGGCGTCCTCGAAGGGCAGCGGCGCCTCTCCGGTGCCGCCGTCCTGCTCGGACCCGGCCATGGTCGTCGGCAGGTGGGAGACCCACCCAGCACGCTCCTGTCCGCTGCGTGGCGCTCCGCCGCTCGGGGGGCACTGGAGCAAGACGAGCCAACCCGGCGTCGAAGCTGGCTGGGCACCTCGCGCCTTCCCGTTCTTTCGGGCACCGTCCGCCGCTCCACGCCTAACCGCTCTTGCAGCTCCCGCAGCCGCGGCCAGAAGCCCAGCCGCTGAGGAGAGAGAGAGAGAGAGACCTCGCAACCCCCGATATCAGGCTGGCGGCTGCCGCTTGCTCGCTGCTAGGGCGCCTGCGCGGGAGGGCAGGAGTCTGCGCGCTGCTAGCTCTGAAGCGGCTTGCCCTGAGCGCCGGCTTGGTTTCTCGCTTCAGAGCGGCTGCTCTGGTTTCCACGGGTAGAAGAGTGCTTGGGCGGGACCCTATTGTGCGCTCCCGGTTGCTCTTCCTTCGGGGAATAAAGGGTTGGGTTTTTTTCCCCAATATAAAAGGGCCGAAACGAAACGGCCTACTAAAAGCGTAAAGCAAGGCGAAGATAGTACGCGGTCCATTGAAGGCAGCACAGTAGGTAATATGCAATTAGAGAACCGGTGTGGTTTATAGGCTTAAGGCACCTGGCTAGAAAGCAAGGAGACTTGAGTTGCAGTCCCGTTTTAGGCATGAAAGCCGGCTGGGTGACCTTGGACCACTCACTCACTCTCAGCCCACGAGGCTTTCGCAACAAGGTTCCTGTCGCAACCAATGGATCAACACTCGTGGATCCGAAAAACGGATCCTATATTTACGGGGGAAACGCTTGGAAGAAAAAAAAATCGGGTAATGAACAATACGATTACAATCGGACAATCCTATCCGAAGTTTCAATATGATGCTACTTTTCTGGCTAGGAGCTTTTTTAGCGGTGTCCAATCCGTTCCAAGCTACGGTGATGCCGCCGGGCGTCCGAGTCGTTTATCTGGAGCCGGGTTGATGGGAACTGAATCTGTCATCTCTCACACGTAGCTGAGGCTGAGACTGAGCCCTATTGAATTCACTGGAGGTTTCCCACCGCAGCTGGAAGTTGAGAAATACTGAGCTTTGTGGCCGGGATTTAAAATAAAAATAAAAATCTGCTGCTTGCTTTATTATTGTGGATGCTCAATGCCCTTTATCAGTGAGAATAGCAGTCAGATTTATCCTGCATCCCGTTAACGTTTTAAGTCGGGGTCTTAAATTGCTAATTGGTCATTTTATTACTGTTTTAACCAATGCAACAATTCTTCTAGGTAATGAATAGTTCAATAGCAAAAACATCGTTTAAAGTTAATAAGCTAAGAGTTTATTTTTAGCCTGTTAGAGATAAATTCTAAAAAAATGGGTTTATGTTTCTCATTAGGCCATAGTTAGTGTGCTTGTTTGTGCCACAGCATACTGTGAGAATTCAGCTGCTGTGCTTTGTAAACAACTGCTAATAGTTTTGTGTTTTGCCAACCCAGCCAATAAATTATGGTCAAGCAAGCCATACACTGAATTCATTCATTGTTTCATTTTCCAATAATTTCCTTATTCCTCACCCTTCCAGAGATATATGCTGTGGGATAACAAAAGTCAAGATGGCAGCCACAACTGTGCAATTGAAGCTCCACCTCTTTTAAAGTGCATATATTGAAAAGGATGGGTTTACAATTACAGAGGAACAGGTAAGATTCCACAACCAATTGCACCCTGATTTCAGGTGACCCTGAGGCTACAGATAAACCTCCAAGTTGCAACTGCAAAGAAATACAATCCTTCCACCACCATCTTATCAGAACCTATCCTTCCATTCCCCGCCACCATCAGAACTAATTAAGGTTCTTGGATGAGAAGCAAAATATTTTCTTAAGGAAAAAACAGTCCAGTTGCCTTTTAAAGAAAAAAAAAGGACTTTTGAGACACAGGTAGTATCTTGCTTTTTTTTAAACACCCCTTCTGTGTTCTTCATTCAAATTGGGAATACTATAGTGACATTTTAAAATTTATCAAATAATTTAAGATAGTATTCTTTATAGAATCATAGAACTGGTCCAGAACATTTTCCTGAAAGCAAACGGTAATCTTACTGTTTGCAAAATTCATACTGATAAACATCTCCCATATATAGCATTTGTCCCAAGGTATTTTCTTCAAAGATTTATATAATAGATCCAGGCAATACTGTTGGGCCAAGTTCAGGTCCTTGGGAAAGACTTGATAGGTGAATAAAAATGCCAAAACTAATCTAAACTTCTGACTGACTTGCTTGTATGCTACCCCATTCTCAATTGCAGGAGGCTTACATCAATCAAAGAAATTATGATAAAATAAAAAAACATAGATAAAAGGCGATAAGCATGATGAATGAAATATTTTATTTGCCCCACTGAAGGCCTGGGTGAAGAAATGAAAAAAATGAGAACAGCTGGCTACAGAAAATAGGAAATTCTAGAAGCTCCTTGAAGACGGGAATTCTTGTCAACTCTGAAAGAGAAGCTGAGTTGCTAGATAATTGGTCCAGATTTTTAAGCCCTAGAGAAGCCTCATGTCATCATTTTATACTGCATCCAGATTTTGCTCAAGGACTGATTGAATGATGAAAGAAGAATTTTTAAACTGTAAAATCCAGTTATTCTGCATTGTCCTTGATGACAGGCAAACATACAGCTTTGATGGTAGTTGGGAAGTAAACATTGGGACAAATCAGTTTGTTTTTCTACCAGTGAAACTGTAGATAGTATACTGGAATAATGGGAAAATAATTCAATGACAATACTCAAGCCATTTCTACATATCATAGCAAATATATTCAGTAAACTAGCAAAATAATAATAGGGCTGTCAGAGATAGAATTTTATTTATTTCTCAGAGAAACTAAAAGCATAGATGGGCAATTTTCTCATTGGTCACATTGTTATTTTGGAAAGCTATAGGAGTAGGATTAGGATTTTCATCCATTTTCCTTCTTTTCATTTGTTTTAATAACCTTGATATCTGTTAATGGTATAAAACCCTGGAATCTGGTATTGTTCATCTTTGCAAGAAATTATGGTTTAACCTGTTACACAGTGCCCCATGGACAGAAGGATGGCATGTAAATATAGGTTAAAATTAATATTCAGAACATAAATCCAGCATGATATGCAAATAAATAAAATATATTTTTTTAATAGAGAGATGGTGGAGGAAGACTACTTTGTCTCCTCTAACCACAATAGAATCAATAAAAAACATGTCACTGATATGTCTAAAATGAATGAATTCAGCAACACATCAATCTTTGTGTTTGATATCTGTATCACAAGTTATGAAAACCTTTCTCTCAGAGCTTCAAAGACTTTAGAAAAGCAGTGGGCTGTTTGAAGTAGATGGATAGCTTAAGCTGATGTGACAAGTTCAACATGATGATCCTCATTTTTGTAGGTTTTAAGAGTTTTATAACTTCCGTTTTCATGTGGACTATAGTTGAAATTTACCAAATTATTATCAATATCTAGTAACCAGGACACTATTTGTAATTTTCTAAAATGACAATTTTCCCTTTACTACATAAGAGTATTTTACATTCAAGCAAGTATTCATAAACATGCGTTGCATTGCAGTTTATAGGTCGTCCATACCACTTGATATTTCAGGTCTTTACACTTTACAAGTCAGGCTTGAAATAAGGAATTTTAATACTTGCTATGATTTAAGTGTACATAAAGAGCCTTGAGTAACTGTATGTGAGGGTCAGTGAAGACTAACTTTGCTTTCTTAATTCCCTGCTGTCCTTGTTACTCTTCTCATGTACAGTGAGTCTGTGCACATGTGATGTGCATGTGTGCGTAACAGTAAATGAACACAGATACTCCCAACTGCAGTTTACATGAGAAGGGATATGTTGAGAAGTTGATATTTGATATCATGCAATTTGATTTAACACGTCTTTTTAAAAAAGGCCTAAATAGGTCCTTTCTATGTTTGCCATTTAATACGTACAAAAGCAGAGAAAACTCTGAAAGAGGTCTCAGATAGTAAAAGTATTTCCTGGTCTATAGTCTTCCAGGATTTTAAATGTGGACACTTTGAATACATTCCCCTCACCTCCAAATTAAACTAATTACAGTAACCTCATGGATAGGCAATATGCTGTCCCTGAGCTACCTCTCTGAGGATTTCTCACCATTGGCCATGATGGTGTGGGCTGCTGAGAATAATAATTCAACACCATGTAAAGGACTCCTTGGACTTCATCCTTGAACAAAATATCCTTTGTACATTACCAGTTTTAAGACCACAGTATGATACCTCTGTGGATCTACTTTAATCAGTGAAAACAATTTTCGTGCTGCAAGCCAGAAATTTGCAAATTTAATATGGTAGCCCTACGGTTACCAAATGTATAACATATTGATTGATGTGGTTGTTTAGCCCTTGACATTTGGATGGAATGTAAACTTACCCTGCTGTAATGAAAATGACATACATTTTGGGGGCAAAGTGTTTCTTCAAGATTGGTTCCACCAACACTGATGCTGAATTTATTTTTACTCTTAGCCTTTCACTAACCACACTGACTGTTGTTGATACTATCATTACAGGCTGTGAACATCAGTTGTGGTAAATCCAAAAATAAATAAGTAAGTGTCCTTTGGGGAAAGCTGGAGGGTATTGTTGAAACTCTTACAACAAATACAAAACCTCTGTGTCAAAAAATCTCCGTAATCAGAATCCTATTCTTAAATTTATTTCATCTATTTGATCCATTGTCAAAGATCAAAAGAAATACAGCAATAGAATATAAACTAATAAAACAAGATGAGAAATAAACATACTAAAACAGCAGAAGTGAATGACAAACATATTCTTCTGCCCGAAGCATAAAACCATCCAGTCTTAAACATCTAACAATAGCATGTAGTAACAATTTAAACTGAAGAAAAATATGTCAACTTTTGGTATTTTGTGAGGTGCTTAGCTATCTTGCACATGGCTACTTTCTTAGATATATTTTAATTATCTCTTTTATCCTCTTCTCCATACATTGTTAAGATCACAGAAGAAAATATGAGAGGTGGAAATAGGTCTTTCAAGTGAGGAAATGTCCTTGAAAAAAGTTAAATGCTTCTTCCCACAACATGTCAAAAGTGGTCATTTGAAGTAAAAAAATAGACATTTTCCATAAGCCACCAAAAATGCTATCTAAGGATTATCTTCTTCTAGACAATAATAAATGGTACCCACATTTGCTTGACTATGGAAGGACTTTTTTAAGATTATTTTAATTTATAACTTTTGTTTCTTAATTTTTAAAAATTAAAGAAGTTGGCATGTATGTTTCTTTCTGATGTCTCATATATAATTGAGGGTAATATTCTACAGATTCTGCTGCATGTGCTTGAAATAATAATAAAGCTTAGTCTATAATTTAGGGATGAAACTGATGCAAGTGTTCATTTTATTCAGTAACTCCCGAAAGTGAAAGAAGTTTCCTCAACTAAACACATTAAATGTGCATGTTCAAACATAATAATTTTCATGAACATTTCAACAACAGCATTTTCTGTAGGCAGCAGAGTGTTGATGCTTAGAACAATCCACTCAAGGCTTCTTGTTTCGTTCTGAAACTCTAAGCTACGTATAACTATATTCTTCTGTTCTGGTATTGAAGGAAAAGCAGGTGTAGAAGGCCAAAAGCATGAGTAAAGCAGCAGAAGCAGCAGAGGGTGCTGCTTACAATTACTCCTCTCCAAATGGATTTACTAGTCAAAATAGGTAAGATGGCACTGTGTCCTTCATTCTCGGGACAGCTGGCTTGAAGTGCTAAGGGAAAGAGAGGGCTTCAAAATACATAATGAGAAATTGTTAAACACTACATTCTATTCCAGCATTGAGTCTCTGAAATGTATATGTAAACATTTCATAATCTATGAGCAGGTGAAAATCCAAGTATTAGCATGACAGATAACAAACTGTAGCAGAACCGGCTGGAGGCACTGGCACAAAAGCGTATTTTTTTCTCCGTTTGAAACTTTTAAGCATCACAAAATGATGGGAAATGTAATTATATTTCTTCCAAATCTTGTACAGCTTGGCCTGTAAATTAATAGTGCAGTTGCCATGTTAATTATTTATTTCTAGAGCACAGGTTTCAAATAAAACTTTCCCCATGTTCTGTTGACATTGGCAGTTTCAGTAAATAAATAGAACCATTAGGAAATTTATGATGGAGGGTAGAGAAAAGCAATGAGATTTCATTGACAATTTTTATGTCATATGGCCTGACTTATGCTTCCTAAACCTTGGATAGATAAACTGGTGCTCTCTAGGTCAGTTTCAACCTTGGCAACCTTAAGATGTGTGGACTTCAAATCCCAGATTTCTCATTAGCATATGGGTTGGGGAATTCTGGGAATAAAGGCCCATACTGTAAATTGCTGAGATTGAGAACAGCAATCTAGAATGTTCGTGTGGGTTTTGATTTCTGTCAGTTTCAATCAGCATGACCAATTGCAAGTGCTTATGGGAGTCATAATTCAAACCATTTTGAAATGTCTTGCGTTGTCCTAATGTAGCCTTATGTACTGAGTGCAGTATACGAAATAAATTTCCCCTGCTAATCCTGTTAGGTTTTTTATGTTATTGAACGAGGATGGGAGGAAGCAGGATTTTATCCTTTACCCAAAACAACAAAATATGTTGGGCTGATCCTTACTGTCATTCCAAATCAGAAGAAACTGGATGGTAAACTTAATCTGAGGCAATGGCTGACAAATGCTGTAGCTTGCTTGAGAGAACATTGCTTCCAAAAAAGACATATCTGTTGTATTTGAAAAAAAAAAAAGCTGTGCGTGATTTGTACCTCAAGATTCTAGTGTTCACCAGAAAAAATAAAGATTGAGAAATGCTATGATTGAATTCAAGTATTTTTAAAGGTTATAATTAAACAAGGTATTTAATACATGAGTATTATAGTCATAATCAAGTCCTAAAGACAATGTTTTGTTCACCAGATTATTGAATACACAGTTCCTTTCTAGAGTTAATCATTCTAAATAGAAAGACAGATGTACATACTGTGGGCAAACGTCAAACTTCTGAGGGGGTTTTTTTGCTCCAGGTTTTTCACTCAGCAGCACCATATTAATTTTGTCACTTCAGAAAGGCTGTCGCATACTATACATGCACAAATAAATGATAAAATTTTAAGAAAGCAATGAATTGAAGTAAACAGCATTTGTAAATGGAATGATGTCTTTTAATTCTGTTACAGTGTATTCAGAAAAGGAAGGCACTTGCTTTAACAATACCACTAATTATCAGTTTCCATCAAGGAGTTTGAACTCTCAGCCTTCAGTACTATTCTTTATCAGATTATAACTGTGATATTCTAGTTTAAGTGCATTAAGAGTTTATAATCGGTATATTGTAACCACTTGTTCAGATTCATAGGTTGCTTTACATCAATACGTCAAAAGTTCATGACTGATATAGTATTCAAGGATTGTTATGTTCAAAATTCAATGGATCATTCAGGGGGCCAGAAGTCAGTAGAAAGAGATTAAGCAAAAATTCCTGCCATGTATGTAATTCTAATAAAAGAGAATATGTTTTCAGGGTTGAAGCTGTATGAATGTAATTATAACTATATGCATGTAATTATTAGAAAAATGTATTTTAAAGAGATCTGTCCATTTCAGCTATCTAAAAGGGAAAGCTCGTTCTTTCTTTCTTGTTTCTTCCTTGATAATTTTTGTTTTTTCCAATTCAGAAATCAGGAATGCTAAAGAAGGGCCCACATATTTGTAAGAATGCCAGTAAAGCACCTGAAAAAATGTTTTGACCTGTCTTGGAGAAGATACAGATGGCTAAAGCGGAGCCAGTTTTTCAAGTACTCCATTGGAGTATTTGCAAGAACAAAATACCGTTTTTTGATCACCTTTCATTTTTTTCATTTTTAATTATAGGTTTCCTTATAAATGAAGAAATTATGGTTAGAGTGTTGATAAAATTGTCATAAAACCATAGAAAAAGTTATGATGGCTAGATTTCATTAGCTGAAACAAAAGAATGAGCAATCGTAGCAAAAAGGATTTGTTGCAATATTCTGCTGAATTTCCATAGTGTGACTAGCTATTGTAATTTTTCTATGCACGTTTGAAGCTTTTCTTGTGCAAGGGAAGAATGTTTCAGCTGACTTTCGGAAGCAGGAAACTAGAGAAAAGGAAGCATGGGAAAATAATAGGATGAATAATTGCTAGTTGCAGCTGCAAATAGACACTTGTTTAATGATAGATTAGATGAATATGAATGTGCTTGTCCCCTTTTTTAGGCACCAGATGTTTATATACATATTATACAAAGTGGAACAAGAGAAGAGGGCAGGGATGATTAGAAAGCAAAAGAAACAGCATCAGCATGACTCTTTTGTCCTGTGGTAAAATATATTGTTGAATTTCACTGCTATGGAGTGTATTACTTGAACACATAGATGGTTTACAAAACAGTATGATGAATGGTATGAGTAAGCAAAAGCACAAACCTAAGATACCAATAAGTGCTAATTTATCTTGGGTGGCTTCTCCATTTTAATATTTGAAGAGGTTGCCTGTCCTAAATGTGCTTTGCAGTTCTGCAGATACATAGTTTAGGGGTGATCTTGGTGTTAGGAATGGGAATGGGAAATAGAATTCTTTATTGGCCAAGTGTGATTGGACACACAATGAATTTGTCTCCGGTGCATAAGCTGTCGGTGCACATACAAACAACACAGTAAAATAAGATACCAATAAGAGAAGGTGGTAGAAAAGATGAGAAGGATAATGCTTAGGAGCGCTTGTTGTCACTTTTCATGCCCTTTCCTACATTGCAACAATCCAGCTGAATGCTTCGTGCAATATTAACCTATCTTTAGACTATTTTAATGCGGACCTGTTCTTGCAGTTGTCTGAAAGTTGTAGTAGGTGCAACATATGATCTTTTGTTTATTATTTAATGGTGTGAAATTTGAAAGTATTTTAGTTTTCATACTCCTCTGAGATTTCTGGTGCAAGCCCTGTTGAATACAATATTTGTGCCAGAATAGTATCATAAATGAACTACATTTTAATTTTTAGAATTCGATTTTATAGTTAGTCCTTGGGTTATGATGGCAATTGGGACTAGAATTTCTGACACTGAGTGATGTAGGTGTAAAGCATAGTATTGCATGACTTTGTTGCTTAGCTGTGGCAATTCTGACAGTCCTTTTTTCCCATAGTTAAGCAAAGACTTCATATGATCAGGAGTTCCCTGCCCTGCTTGTCGGAAGGGGGCAGGAAACATCAGAAATAGTGATCAGGTGATTGCAGGTATGCTGCGATAGCTGGAACTCTGAGGACCAATCATTAATACCATTTTTTCAGTGCTGTCATAACATTGAATAGTTGCTGAACGAATGGTTTTAACCTGAGGACTATTCCAAATTTCATCTGTATTCCTATTTTTATTACACTTAATAATGTTATAAGAGTATAACTTCTGGAGGTCCTCAGAATGTCTCCAAGAGTTGCTATTGGATTGTAATTTTAAATGTGTTGCAAGGTGAGAAATATTAAATACATAAGAATAATCATATTATCTGAATTAAGTTAAAATTAAATTCCCGTGTCCCAGCATCACCCATTTGGGGGGAGAATAGCAGTGCAGCAGCAGCAAAGGAGTAGGCTGAACCAGTTCTCAAATATTTATCTTAGGACTGGAGACTGCAACACAGAATTCCAAATGAGGTTAATTTTTTAAAACTGAGTTCTCCTGGTGAGCAAGAATTACAACAAATGGTAGCATAACAGGTCTGCTTTTCAACATTTATTCAACATTAGGATGCCAAACATACTTTGCTGATGATGCACTGGTGTAAATGAGCTTTCAAAAATGGAAGCACCATAGGATTACACAGTTAATATTTTTGACTTTGAGTTTATCATAATAAACAATTTTAAAAATAAAATTGGCTGTATAGTGATGTCATGCTTCATGGTTATTCCTAATTAGTATTTTTTAATTTCTTAAGTGGTCAGTGTAATATATAGGTTAAAGACAATTGGCAAGAAACTCTGCATACAATCACAATCTAGGATATTTATAAATCATTCAGCCAAATCATCAAATTATATTTTTAGAAAAGCTTTTGATTGCAGATCTTCCAACTTCAGGTTGAAGCTCCCAAAGGATTAAATCACCTTCATTTTCTTAACACAAGCAAAATATGTTCAGTTATTGCTATTACACAAAAAGCTAAATTATATAAATTCACCCTATACACTCATTGTCTTTATTTAGTTAAACTTTTTGATTAAAGTTAATGGAAGTATGTAAGTGCAATAAACATACTGATATTTTCCAAAACTTTCCAAAATGAAAATTGCATTTATTTGGTCATAGAACTCTTAAGACTATCACGTCCAGTATGCCAAATATTTTAAAGTGCTTCACAATTTATATTATTTTTTATCACTTATTCAATGCATATTTCAGCGTAAAATAAAATAATTCAGCAATTCAACAATGTATTTTATTTTTCCACATTTTATCTCTGAAATCCATATTTGTTCTATTTGTGTCCAAGAAACCTTCCAGTTCTTATTTTAGGCGTTCTTTTCATTTCAGGAGCCTTAGGAGTCAGCATTTTTGTCAGTGCAATTGCTCTAAGTATATTCAATTGTTGAAAGCAGAGTATCACCATATATTAGAAGGTCATTTTATATTTCAAGTGGCTTTATCATAGACAGTTTGTACATAGGACAACAGAAGCTTCAAGAAACCTCAAAGAAAGGCAGCACAGACCCCAATTATGAAAACATACTTTTGAACTGTGATGGAAACAAGGGTAAAAGACCATAGAAAGAGATGAAACCATATTGTGGCTATCCATACAGCACATTAGATGATTTTATCTTCAGAAGATATATATGGAGCAGTTAATAGACAGGACACCCTTCCAGGCTGACAACACCATGAATGTTTGACATTTTGTTTAGTAAGATAGATTTGTCATTAATTTTCATATTCTTTAAACAGCCAAGGAACACATCCTGAATTGGAAGCCATGGTGTTTCCAAATTA
The DNA here is from genome assembly GCA_032468155.1 of Oxyrhabdium leporinum. NCBI lineage: Eukaryota > Metazoa > Chordata > Lepidosauria > Squamata > Cyclocoridae > Oxyrhabdium > Oxyrhabdium leporinum. Next base: position 36,591 of record JANHFL010010317.1, on the reverse strand, counting down.
ACTGTAAAGACAAATTGGATATTATTGAAAATAACAGTCTCTGAGAAATTTTAATACTTTTATCAACATATATTTGAATGAAATATGCTGTTCTTATTTCCATTTAAAGCAAACTGGTAGTGATGCATAGCAATACTATTACCATTTTTTCAAATTTGCAATAATACATTTTAGATATAGTCTACTATAATATACATATAGGAGCCATTTCTCTGACCTAGTTAGGATAACTTTGTGAAGAATTAAGGAACAATGACAATAATGATAATAATAGTAATAATAATAGTGAAGTAGCTAGATGATTTGTTTTCTCCCTTTCTACTAACATATATTCACAATAGATAAGGTACACTAGTAAACTTTGTATAAAGAATGTGTGATACCAAATGTTTGAACATTTTCTTGTTAGACAGGGGTGAGAAATTCAGAATAACCCTAACTTTTTGTCATCTATTAGTCAGTTGGAAGGTGACATTCAGCAGCTTCTGGAAAGCCTTACTCTTCATTCATTTTTTAGCATGTAAAGCCACATTATTCATTCTAATAACTAAAATATTATACTACTTTAGTTGATCTGAATGGGATTAGTGCATATTTATAGAGATAAGCAAATAGATGGGTTTCCTATGAGGAAGACAAGCATGATATGCATTTTGCTTCTTTTTGCAAAGAGGATTCCATTAAGCTATATGGTGCACTCAAAGTTGATTTGTGAGTATTTTTCAAATCTTGACATACATAATTTCCAGTTTCCCCTGGTAACTAATATAGGAAGAAGATCCTCCACAGCAAAATGTGACTAAAATGAGTTCTAATACAGTATGAAACAATTTGGGTGATAACATGGAAAGTCAGAATAACAGAATACGAGTTGGAAGGGACCTTGGAGGTCTTCCAGTCCAGCCCCTGCTCAAGCAGGATATCCTATACCATTCCAAACAAATGGCTGTCCAATCTCTTCTTGAAAACATCTAGTGATACAGCACCCACAACTTCTGGAGGCAATCTGTTCCACTGATTGTTCCCACTGCCAGGAAATTTCACCTTATCAGGTTCTTCTGGTATTTATTCACCCAAATAATTTTAAGTGTCACCATCCAAAAGTAATCAAATATCCTAAGTTTTACAGTATAATCTTGAACCAGCACTTTAGGAAATTTATGGTACCTCTGTACATTGTTCCTTTCCGTATGTGTGCATACATGACAATGGTATCATAATTATATAGTTGTAATTAATATGTCTCATTTAAAAATGTATGTAAGAGTTAGAAGAAATCCTGATCAATATTTAGAATGCATGTTTAGAGGGGACTGTAACCATTCTTCTGCTACATCTGTGCCCAAAAGATATTGTTCCCTCTGACAAACATCACTACCAGTTGCACCAAATAAAGGAAAATAGAATCAATAAAATCTTCCTTTCCGATAAAAAATAGCTAGTTGAGAACAAGATCATTTCTCAAAATGATAATAAAACCCCTGCTCTTGAGCGGTCTGATTACTTCTGACCTCCAGCTCCTGCACATGTTTATTTTAAAAGTGATAATAATATACATTCAGGCAATTAACAATGGATTTTGTTTTGATCATCAGAGAGAGGAAAGTTCATAATGGATGACACAGAAACTTAGCTGTTTTTAAATGAGGATTATCACAGTTACTTATTTTTCTTCCAAAACAAAGAAATCTCATACCTGGAACTCTTCCAAAATAGAGTGGCTGAGCATGGTGGGTAGAAAGCTTAGGTGATAGTGCAGCAGTATAATTTCTGTTTGTGTCTACATCTAAGTAGATAATATTCTGCTTCTGAGACACTGTAAAAATCAGATGAATAAATCAGTTCCATATCTCCCATCCCGAAACAATAGCTGACTAACTAACTAACTAACTAACTAACTAACTAACTAACTAACTAACTAACTAACTAACTAACTAACTAACTAACTAACTACAAATAAATACATGCTTTTCATTCAATTCTATTTTTCAATGTATCTGAAAATAATTTGCTTTATAACATTCTAAGTTAATCCCTCCAGTGATTGGCAAATGCAGTAATCATGAAATAAATCTAAGGAAAGTTGTGCTACACTTCATGAAATATGTCTCATATTTAAATGTTCTATTTATATCTACATCCAATTGCTCTTCCCCATTTATTTATTTTAAAAATATATACTGTGAGCCTGCCTGCCTATCCAACTCTACAACTACGCTAATGGAGTTGATTATATTTTTATCTTGCAAAACTTGAGTCTTGAACCTTTTGCACAAAGAAGCTCATTAAGGAGAAATAAATCTCAAGGAAAGCAGGCTAAAACAGAAAAATTCCCTTCTCCCTTCTATATTGTAAAATATTCCTTCTCCAAAAGATAATTTTCAAAGGAGAAAATAGATGTTAGACCAATATTATATTTAGATGACATACAATGTGATTTGCTCTTTAATCAGATACTTTTTTTGTCATACGAATTTAAGTTACAACATTCATTTCTCTATTATTTGAATGACAAAATATATCAGAAAATTATCAAGGATACATTATAAGGAAAACAGCAAAAATAATTATGCCAACTTTCATAAAACTTTGTTATGAATAAATAGTTTTAGGCAAACCTCTAGTTGTCTATAGGGATTACTTTGAAAGAGTTAAATTTGTCTCTTGGAAAAGAACATTTACTTTTGTGAAATTCTTTCACATTGACTTACACTTTACCCTCTCCCCAAAGAATTAATGAATGAAACTCCACCATACCTGCTACAGAGTGCCACTGTCCATCGCACAGAGATTGCTGAGGTGTGACTGACAGAGAAAATTCCCCAGCACCATTATTTCCAGAGGCAGTGAGCTGTGAAAAGGAGGAACCTTTTCAATTACTACCAACAATAAGAATACATTTAAATATAAAAATACACACAAGGAACACATCTTTGTCAGATTTTCTGAGCTTTACTAATATTATCAGCACCTTTAGAAACAAACTGCTATTCTTCACATTGCTATGCTTCAAGAAAGTTACCATCTGCTGAGAATTCCCAGAGAACTTTTTAAAATTCTGTATTTCACTAACCTGGAGTTTTTCAGCTGGTTTTCCCTGGGTTGAACTGCTAATTTTACTGGTCTCTGGCAATTTACAATAACACACATACAGGACAGTAGGCCAACTAGTACTGCCATTAACAGGGGAAAGGGATAGTTTTTAGCAATCTCAGAAACACTGAGATTGCACCATAGAACTCAACAGTAATCTTTCAATATAATTCTATCCAAATACTGTTTATAGAGGCCACCCTTCGTCTTCCTTTATTTTGGTCATACCAGACTTAACACTACTGTATGATTTGTATACTGTGGTCTAATATATCAGTTTGTAAAAATAAAGAATATGAAAACCACACCTCTGTAAAATTTCTATGTTTAGGGCTGATGGCTTTATCTGGAATGATGACTGAATGTTGTAGGTATTCAAAAAGACTGCTATGGAAGGCAAAGCTAATTACAAAATATGTGTTTCTTAGGAAGGCAAACTGAAGATTTTTTATGTCATTTTGTCAAAATCCAAGAGTACTTTTTATCATTTCCTCTTTATTTTTTTCCAAATTCACCCTCTAATAAGGCCTATGATGCACCATTTCATTCTTTAAGAATTCTTAAGGCCTGTGTAAAGCCAGAAACTTCTAGGAACTAAAGTGATGGTAGGACTTCCTTTGTTTGATACCAAATTCCAACTTCAAATCCTTTTAAGTAATCAGATGAGTCAAAAGACATAATAGACACACCAGCAATATACTGGGTGATCACAGCTATAAAAGATTCCCCCAAAGGAGACTCAGTAACAAATGGTAGTGCATTTCAGGAACTCCAGGCCAGACTCATTCCCTCCCTCCCAGCCTACACCACAATCTAACATTTGAGATTAGGAAGAGGAAACAAGACAAAAATCATTCCTACCGTGCCTCCTTCCATGTAAAGAGTTAAATAGTTTTGTTGATTGCTGCCAGCATGGATTAAAATGCCAGTGAAACTTCTTGGACGTATGCTAAATGCAATCCTATATTCTATGTTTATTAAAAAGGTGTTTTCTGGAATTAAAAAAAGGAATAATTCCATTCAAAAGAAAATTAAAAGTATTACTCAGTTTCACACTGCTTCCTACAAGAGTTCCTTGAGTAGCTATTTAATAAAAGAGAAGCTCTATGGATTCTTTTCTATGTGTCCATGCTGCTGTGCTCATGTGGTAGGATGACAACATACATGCAGAATTTTAGATCAGCATAAATAAATACTTCTATTATACTCACCAATCACAATATATCCTCCTTTGTTGAAAAATGAAACACCATTCTCCAAAACATTGTCCAAGCAAGGCAGGACACCATTGTTTTGCTGGTAAGTATACATGTGTTTTCTCCCAACTTGAAAGTTTCTCAAGCAGCCCACAAAACTCTTCTCTGGAATATTCTGAAGATACATACATCCAACATATATTGGAATAATAATATTATTTTATATGTTATATTGCTATCTTCACCCCATGGAGTTTATAGGGTAAGATTAGTAGATGTCTGGCATGAAGACAGTCCAGTGGCAGTCAAGTGGAAAGATGACATGAGTGTTACACTTTAGCTTTCCATTAATAACAAGGAATTGAGAGAGAAAAACATTTGCTGCCTTGGCAATTATAGATAATCTGGGGTAAAAATATACATAGCCACTTAAATTCATATTGGACAACTTCTCCATTTTTTACCTGAATGTTTAATGATGGAACAGCTCCTACATATATTGATGCATTTATCTGGGAATAAGGATAAGAAGATGGTAGGTTTCCTTCATGAGTCTTCAAACCATCAATTACAAGGCGGATTTTCTTTTCACTAATGCTGAATGCCACCTTTTCAGGAGAGAAACATAATCTTGAACCGACATATCAAATGGTGATTAAGCAATACTTAATTGACCTTAGATTTTAAAAAGCACATTTTAAAAATAAATACAACAAACAAACAAAATACTATATAGCAAGCTGGGGAATATTCACAGTGTATTGAAAGCAGAAGCTATTTATACATTTAACTATGTATTGGGTTTTGAGGCTACCTGATTCCAGAAAAGCTCTGGGAAGATTACAATATTTAAAATACATAGCCCAAGAAGCATGGCTGCCCACACTGAACCACATCAGGAACATTTAAGAAATATTTGTCAAGAGTACTCCAAATCCTCGAACACCAGGCATAGGAACCAAGCCAGGTCTTAAGAGACTTCCAGAATCCTTGGAGAGTGGAAATATACTTATTTCTAGGGAGGGACTGCAATAGAGAAGACATGTTTCTTCGGTGCCAAATGATGACAACATTTAATAAGGGAAGGGTCCTAGAGCATAGTGGACAGACAGAAGGAACTGGAGATAGAATAATGGTTGGCAGCATGGTTCTCACAGACACTTAAAAGACACTTTTAGAAGAACATTTGCTTCTCCATGAAAAACAATGTCAAAACTTGCAACATAAACAGATTTTGATTAATCTGTTTTTTGGGAGAAATCCTAATTTTAATATTTATATATATATATATGTGTGTGTGTGTGTGTAAAAAGATGCTCACAACTTTACAAGAAGGTATGCAATTGTGCCCAATAGTGAAAGCATTGCTGATTTCTGGTTTTGAGTGCCTAGACATTGTGATGCACTGATATACTCTAATACGCAACTAACAGCTGTTTAGAAAAAAGCATAAGCAACCCATCCTCACCATATGCCACTGTCCATCACTGTATTTGGCTTTGCTCTTGATTTTTATCTTTTTTCCATCATAGGCAACTGCAAGGACATACCGACCTTTTGAAAGGTAAAGAGCAACATATCTGTTCCCCATCTGATCTCCCATGAAGAAGACCATTCCCCTAGATGATGATGTACGAACATCAACAGCAAAATGGGATCTTGAATACACAAACATATAAAAATAAGAATCAGAAAAGGAAGAAAAAGAGAAAGCTAGGTAGAAATAAAATGTGTTTTACCTCTCATTGTGTTACTATTAATGCTCTGATTCTATAGTTCTTATCTGGTTTGTATTCTGATTTTTTGTTTGTAAAAGAGGGTTATGGTTTGCTAAAAATTATCTACTGAGCTTCTTGATTAAACAGATATTTTAATTGACTGCAATCATAAAGTTGAAGCCATATTATCATAGAAATGATCAAATGCCATATCTTTTTTATATTACTTCTATTAAACATAATTTGTTCTTTAGGACTTTGAAAAAAAATACATAAGGTAATGGGGAAGACAAAATATAAGTTTACGCAGCAGCATATAAACATATTGTGTATCACAACAAAACTAAACATAGGATCTAGTTGCCAGCCCTCCCATATAAACACTCACTCAATATATGTATGAGAGAGAGAGAAGATGAGAGAGAGAGATCATACACATATGATCATGTATATTCCAATAGATCAAAAGCTTGGATTTTACCTGAGGCTTAAATTTCAGGTACTGGTTTCTATTTAGAACAAATAATAATTAATCCCATTACCTGTCTGTTGATGTCTGGAATACTGAAAACAACAAATAAGTTCCTGGATTATTGCCAAAGTGGTAGGCTTCAGGGACAAAGTTTAACTCAGCATGCAAAGGGCAGTCATTCTTGTTCTGCTGTCTATTTGTATCTGTCAGATAGGCAATATTTTTCCGCTTCTGGAAATGGAAGCAAAATAAATAAATAAATAAATATACATACATATATGCATATGTATACATAAATACATACATACATACACACACACATATACATACATACATATACAGAGAGAGAGAGAGAGAGAGAGAGAGCCATCTTCCAATTTTGTCATTCTCCTAATAGGAAAATGAGAGAGAGAAAGAGAGAGAGACAGAGAGAGATATATATCTTCCAATTCTCTCATTCTCCTAAAAGACTGTCCATATAAATGCACAGTTCTATTCATTTGATATAATTTGAGATTTTTATATCATAATCCAGAATCCAGAACTTCTTTCATAATTTCAATTATGAGGAAATCCAAACTTGTACAATATCTTAACTTTTGACACTTAGATATGGATCAATAATTTTAAATGCTTCTGAACTCTGTTTAGCATTTAATTTTTAATGTGGTATTAACAAGCTAAAATGGATATTATAACCTTTATGAGGAATGCTTAGCATATACTAAATGAAATATTCAAGAGTAAAGGAAAGTGTAAAATAAGGAATTAGAATGGTTTCTATTACCTAAAATTCTAATCAAAGTTGAGAACTCTGCCTGTCCAATGGTTGCAACTTATAGTAATGGAATAGATTTATATATGATGAAGATCTTCCTTAATCCAGAGTGAATGTTGATTAAAATAAAGTTCTGAAAGAATGAGTGCAATAAGAATTTGTAGTGGTAAATTTGCTGGGGGAAATTGAATTTTGTATCTTAATAATTAGAGGCTACAACTAGATATTTATTAAAGATCTAATAGTCTGCTGAGCCTTACAGTCCATTAAGTGTATTTCTCAGGAAGATTAATTCCTTTGGTTTTGCCCCAGAATATAAAATAAACTTCTTCAAAATCAGGTATTTTAAGTTTCCTCTTTCTTTCAAGCAAACATGAAATATTTGTAATAAATTATACTTGAAGGTGTTACTGTTTTCTGAAATAATTTTAAGTGCTATCCAATTGCATTGTGACTCTTTTGAGAAATACACCGAGTTATTTGGTTGAATTAATAAAGAATCTGGTTTGGGAAGAAAAGAAACAAGACTTCTAAAGAAACAAGCCTTAACACAGTAGGTATGTTATGTTATGTTATGTTATGTTATGTTATGTTATGTTATGTTATGTTATGTTATGGTATGGTATGGTATGGTATGGTACGGTTCGGTATGGTACGGTACGGTACGGTACAGTATGGCAAGGCATGGCATGGCATGGTACAGTGCAGTATAGACATAATCTGATAACTTACCATAATCATTCCATCTCTCTCACATACACATACATATATATATATATATACACACACAAAACAGCTGTCATGACTAATTTGTATATTCACAAAACAGCTGTCATGCCAATATGACTGCTATCAAAATATGCATTCATTTGAACATGAAGATCCTTCTAGATGAATGGGAAACTTCTGGACCTCAAAGGCATTTATATAAATAAATATGATGGTAGAATTTATTTCTTTGCAATGTGTTTGCTATACATAAAAAGGAATGTATATGAAATCAGATACTATGGAGAGTCTGATGTATACCAAGTGATACTTTTAACTAACTACACCTATCCTTTAGCTTAAAAAAGCTGGACTTTCCACATGTGAAAGTATACTGTTTGTTGGCTGAATGGCTGCAATCTTACTGTAAATAATTTTTGAATTTTTGTATTAATCACTGTGTAGTTGAGTTGCAATCTGCCTAATTATTAAGGATGATTCTTTTTGATGCAGCGATTAAGGCACTAGAGATTGTGAATTCTAGTCCTGTCTTATGCACAAAGTCAATTGGGTAACCTTAACCAATCACTGTTTCTCAGCTCCAGAATGGCAAAACAATGACAAAATAGTCTAAAAATACTGCCCAAAAACTTGCCCAGGCAGTCATCAATAGTCAAAACTGACCGGAAGACAATAAACAAACAAAATTATGATATAACAGTAGTAAGGATGGAATATAGATCTTCTAAATATATAAGAAAAATAGAATAAATAAAAAGTTTGATACCTCTGGCCAAATAAAGATAATGGTCTTTGCAATATAGCAAATATTGAACCTTGCTTACTGCTTACTGCACTAAATTATATTCACAGCATTAATTCAAAGAGTCTCTGCCTGCCATTTAAATGCATAGTATAATTCCAAAGTTGTCATTTTAAATTGGTTAGTCCGACCACATAAACACATTGTGACTGTTAAGAAAAAGAAGTCAAAATAATTCATCAGAACCAGTGCTTTGGGAGATGAATGCATGTTTTGGAAGAACTTCTTTTATCCATGCTTAATTATATTGAAGGTCTTAGTAATTTAAAAGCACTTTTATAATAACAAGGTTCAAACTTCATATTTATTCATACTTTTGCATCATCACTAAACACGTGCCCATAATTTTTTTCCCAATAAGGCAAATTTCCTATTCTTTGTTACAATGCAGGGAAAAGTTAGAAGAAATGTAATAGAAACAATAAAAAGTTAAGACTGATTGCTGTAATATCATTTTAGAAATGCAAAGAGATTCTAAATCTGGATGATGATCTTTACATAATTGGTACACAAACCAGATTACAGTTGGTATATAGCACTAAGTTATTAATTTATAAAGCAACCAGAAACAAAATAATATAAGCAACTGTAGAATGAAAGTACAAAATACTTATTTTTGTATAAGAGATTTACATTATGCTTGAAGCAATGAAATGGTTAGATTCACAAATATCATAAAATCGTTATGTGTGTGTGGGAATGTATGTAAGTATATGTGTATACATATAGTATACATATTTAAAGCAAGAATGAAATTAGAAAGAATGGGACTTTATGCATATTTTATTAGTTTTCATTAAACAGAAGCCTCAATAAGTACATGATAGACAACAATATAGACTTTTTTTAATGATCAGTAGCATATAGGTTGCTTGATGTACAATGATACACTAAAATAGCACAGTAAAAATAATGAATGGAAATTCAATTTATTTGAAATTAACATGATACTAAGGATGCACTTTATAATCTTTTATTTAGTTTGGATAATGATTTCAGTAGCAGATGGTTGGAAGTTTCAAGTTAATTGGAGTCAGTAGGAAGAATAGAATTACTTTGAGGATGACTTTACTATGCTTTTTACTAGCTCTTAAATGCAGCGTAAAATGAATGACTAAATAAGAAATTGAAATTTCTTGTGAATGAATTAAAACTACATTATTAGACTACATTACATGCCAAGGGTGGAACTGCTTACTTGTAAATATATGGTTAGGGAACAAACATATAGCTATCTGAGCTAATGGTGGTATAAAATAGAGAATCTACTAAGCCAGCAAATGATTACTTGCCTCTAGATTAATAAAATTGTTTCAATAGTCAATAGTAAGTTTCGTAAATGCTGGTGAATTTTGCAACATCATAGAAAGCATTGAGTGAATTTGTATATTAGGAATGAGTTGTCTGTTTGGGTTATAGAAATACTTGTCACCAGTGGTGGGATTCAGCCGGTTCACACCAGTTCACCAGAACTGATACCTATTTTTTTGTAGAGTTCAGCGAACCAGCTCTGAAATGACCAGACTACATTCATGTGCCTCCAACCCATTGCTTGCTGCAAAGCCAGATTGCAGCAAGCAACAGATTGGAGGTATGTAAATGCACTCTAGTCTGGCTATTTTGGAGCTGGTTGCCCAACTCAACAAAACATTAGGTATTGGTTTGGCCAAACGGCTTGTTAAATTATTTGAATCCCATCACTGCTTGTCACACTAAATCAAATTATAAAAATTAGACACTTTGATACCTCATATTGATTTGAACTTGTTAAAATTAAATCAAACTTTTCAACAAAATAAATTTGATCTATACATTCAGTTCCAAATGAAAAGTCAAGATATTCAAATCAACAATTCAAATCAAATCAGTTTTAGGTGGCACCGAAAATTTAGATAGGATTAGTCTGATTTTCAAATCAAAGTAATTACCCTCCCCCACACACACACATACTCCCAAATATCCAAGAAATAATGGTTAATTCAAAAGCAAAGTGGGAAGGGAATTTTTTGCTGAATGTATGAAGATGAGAAATGGATTCAGCATTCAGATAAAAGTTTGGGAAAATCTTGACTACATGGATGAAAATGCTTACGGTAATTGTATTACATTTTTCTTGAAATTCTACTACTCTGAGTATTAATAGTAAGTATGTTCTTCAGAGTTCATGACTGATTTAAAAAAACATAGTGAAAAAAGCAACTATGCACTATTGGGATAAATATGTGTAAAACACAGCAGCTTTCCTGATTTTTTTGGATGAATTAATGGATTCATTTGGAGGATTTCATGGGAGAATTATTTTTTTTGCCTATATTAAATGATTGGAATATTAAGTTTCATCATTGTGAAGTTCAGACTGATCAGTGTTAACTTTGTTTCATTTACAAGCTGCTTCCTCAATTCCAGATTAAAACAGATATTGACTTAAAAAAGCATAATGTCCAAGACATGTATCACAATTTCCCCCCAAAATTATTGAAAATTATCCAAAACACTTAAAGAAGCCAGATATTCCTAATTAAAGATGAATTCTAGCAAAAATCTGAGATGACAGAATCTTATATATGCTTTTCAAGAAAGGACTTGAGATTCCAAAGACAACAAAAGTTTGGATCATTCTAAGAAATAGAAATTTAGATGGACTATTTCAATGGATTTTAGAATGTGTAAAGCCAAAGTAGGGACCATAAGGCTACTTGCTTTGGGTTTTACACAATTTAGTAATAAATACATAATTACTGTTACCCAAAAATGCAAACTTTTGAAGATAATCTATAGCTACCATTGAGTATGGAATGTATAAAAAATACAGATAGACCTCAACTTATAATCACAAGAGTGCAAAATGTTGTTAAGTGAGACATTTCTTAAGTGAGTTTTGCCCCATTTTATGCTTGTCTTCCCAGAGTTGTTAAGCGAATCATTGCAATGGGCTAAGTTAGTAACTTAAGTGAATCTGGCTTCCCCATTGACTTTGTATGTCGCAAAAGTTCAGATGACCTTGGGACACTGCGACTCTGATAAATATGAAGGAGTTACCAAGCACCTGAATTTTATCACATGATCATGGGGATGCTGCAATGATCATCAGTGTGAAAAACAGTTATAACTCACTTTTTTCAGTGCTGTTGTAACTTTGAACAGTACTAAAAGAACTGTTGTAAATTGAGGACTACCTGTAGCAATTGTCAGTATGTGACAAACCAAATAAGTCTGTTAGAAGATCAGAATACCATAAAACATTTATGGACATTTTGGTATATATGAATAAACGCTGTAGCAAACCTTTTGCTGCTGCAGCAACAATTTCCAATAGAACTTCAACATTGTATCTCTCTTTCTCATTATGTCTGTATTTCTCTTTCTCTTTCTCTTATAGATGTCTGTATCAGGCCTACTTAAACAATTCTTATTTTATTCAGGAGATATAAATATCTCCTTCAAAATACTAGGCATAGCTTTTATTAAAATTTTCTGGTAATAAAAAAGCCCTTCTGGCAATATTTATCTACATATCACTTATAATGCGTTAGCTAGAAGAATACTTTTTTAAGGGACCTAGCTTCTTGGTTGAGTTATATAAGTTGTTCCTTCAAAATCCTTTCTTGTTTTTCTACTGTATTTCTATTGACATTATTTTGAAAGATTAAAAAAAACTTATTTTTATTTATGCATTCTAGGTATATTTGTTAAATGCTGTCTTTCTTAGTATCTGAGAAACTGTAAATTAATCTCTGACCATTCTTGGATCAAGATATATAAGGCTTATACACATTTTCATGTTCATTTCCCCTCACATATCCCCAGATACATACCATTTCCTAGCACATATATTTTCCAAGCATTTTTGATAATATAAAATACCTTTGCACGTTACTTTCAGCAACATGTACATTTTTCAATCAGTTCCCCAGTATACAACCTTTGCATTTTTCTGTAAATAAGAAGGATAATAAAATGTTGCTTTACAAATGGTTTTATGTGGTGCTAACTTGGTAAGTTCTTAAAATGCAAATTGAACACATTTCTTGCCTAGTTTTAAGATTCAGTTTCAGGTATTATGTTCTGCTCACTGTACTTTAAAAATGAAAACAAATTAGTATTAAATAACTGTTAAGACCATTAAGCTATATTCCCCTCACCTGAAATAATTTTGAAATGGATATAACACTGCACATATAATCAAGTATGTAATATATAAACTCCACATAAAATAATTAATATAAAAACAATTATATGACAAGCAAGAGAGTAATTCAAATAGAATCAGAAGCTAATTAAGGTGGCTATATGCTATGAGGAAGCATTAAAGAGTAAATGCTAGTTTGATAGTAAATAAAATAACCTAAAAAGGCTGTAGGTATCCATGTCTAAAGTTTCACAATCAAGGACACCTGGAAATAGGTCCCTGAAGATCTCAGTTGGCAAATGGATCCATAGGTGTTTCCAGGAGTTTAAGAATTAGGTAGGAAAAATGGGTTCTGTACTCCAGGGTAGCCATCTATTCAAGATGAATTGTTTAGATTATTCATTTTTAAATCAACCTGCTTATGATATAAACATATATTGTATGTGCACACATTTAATACACTTTTCTTTACGAAAGCAGAAATTATTTTATTAGTTTAGCGTGGTTCCTATTGATTAGTAATTCAGGCAATGTTATTTCCTTGTCTGATACATGCATTGGATTATTAAAGCAGTCCACATTCCCAACCATGATGAGTGAAGAGATCTATATTAACAAAAAAGCGTGAGGTTCACAATGTGGTTTTGTTTGTACTGAATAATTGCTCTCCACTTCTAATGAAGTTACATGCAATTTCAAAAACTAATCCACAAGCCCTATCTTCTATCATAATCTAATAAGGCATTCTGGTGTGATTGGATGATACATCCACTAGATGATATTAACTTTCTGAACTAGCATTCTAATCAGATTAATGATTTACCTGGAATGAAAGTATGGCCTTATACTTCCACTAAAGCTTTGTATTTTGTTTCCAGTTCAATAAGATATTTACCAATCCTTAATTTACAAATGGACACTAACTGCTGTCCTTTGGTTGACCCAGATCACCAATTTTTATTATGCGCTTACAGATTGAAAAGGTGGCTTATCAACAGCATTACTAACTGCTATACATCCTGGCAAATATCTGCAAAATGCTCAACAAATTAAGTGTAGAAATATAATATTATCCTATGGAAGCTATTTTGTCGGTTGGTTTGCCTTCAGATATCCTTTCCTTATTAAAGGTTCAAGTGTGAATGGCCAAATGAAGAAACCATGGACTTGATATAAAAAAAATAGAAAATGAATGGCATGTGGCTTTCTACAATTCAGATGATATTTTGTCTTCAGAATTAGGGCTACTATAAATTAAACAATTGTGAATATATCTCCATCATCTTCTCTCTATCAGTTTAATATCTATTATATAGATCTAACATGACTAAAATGCCTAGATCAGCATATTTTAGCAGATTTATTATGTTTAATATTTAGATACTCTACTGCAGACACATACAAGGCCAAAGCTGATGTGCACAACGTAGATGATTGAGCTCCCCATGTGTAGTTTGTCAATTTCCTGATGATATTGGTCCTCAAAACTTAAGCCTTAGTGTTCACACAACGCTGTTTAAAAGAGAGTGTCTTGTCAAATGTCACACCGAGATACTTCGGTGTTAGACACTGCTGTAGTTCCCTTGTCACATAACATCCAACTCTTCCCTTGTATCTTGATTTTGGAACTGGAAAGCATACACTTGGTATTGTTTGGGTTGGGCTTTAAATGGTTTATGGTATAATATTGTCCTAATTCTTCAAGTGCTATCCTAAGTTTCCCAGCTATCTCATAAAAATCATCAAAATAGATTTACGTAAGAACCAACATTTATACTTGTTTGAAATAATATTTCTATTAATGTGTGTAAATTTCTACAGTAACTAAAGCAATGGATATATAGGATTAAAAATAAGTGTATAATTCAAAATAGATTTTATAGCTAAACTCTATGGAAAATGTACTTATAGAAGCTAACCAAAATAATATGTTTTCTTAAAAGAATTGGTTTCCTGAGAATATTAAACAAACTCAACTTCTCTAAACTCATTTAAAAAGAAAAAGTGCTACTTCTTCATCTGTTAGTATTTAATAAATGCATCCATAATTTTGCTTGGTAATCTGTGCAATATAAATTTTAAAGACTATTCCTACGGAGGGGGGGGAATAGTGTGTTTTTTCCACGAGTAGTGACATGTTGATTGCTTAAAGATTATTACTCTAATGCATAAAATAATCTAATAACTATCTGAAAACTCTATTCAAATTATGTCATTAGACAAATAGTATTATATCAAAGTAAATTAGCTGCACTGCTATCTTGAATTATCTAGCTGTTTTGCTTTGATCACAGCTGAATTGGATCATTAACTAATTAAAAGTAATGCCAGTTTATAATAATAAGATCTTATGTAAAGGAGTATCTGCTCCTTTTTTTCTCCTAGAATATACTTTCAGTAATAAGATCATACTATATCAAATAAAAAGTCCTGTCAAGTTTACTGTTACTGTTATTTAAACTGATGAAGACTACTTAGCTGTATTAACCAACAGTGAATTTTCTGGAAAGACAATATATTTTTTGTCAGAATTTTAGTACATTTTGTGTAAGGTTACTATTTTTTTTCTGAAAAATTTTGATAGAAAATTAAGCAAAGGAACATAATAATAGCAAACAATCTATATATTCTGAAATCTGATATCTTCTAAAAATAACTTCCTATTTTACTGTAAAATTAAATAATTTAATACAAACATCATGTGATCAAATCTTAGCAGATTACAAAAGCATAAAATTAACATTGGTTAATAAGGTTAACTCTGAACTTATCTCCTCAAACTTAGTACGCTCCATATCTGCCTCTAATTATTCCACTAATTTTTATTTTTATTTATTTATATGTATTTGTAATCTGAATTTCAAAGGCTTCTCATTCACTTATACCTCTATGGTGCTTATGGAGAATTAAAAATAAGAGCATCAGGTTTATAAAGGAATAGAAAAAGTTTATGCCATGTGGAACAGACACTAATTACTGAAATGGTAGATTTATACATCGCTGTATATATCACACTGGCCCTCTGTTGGTGAAAAGAGCTAAATCTTTAAGACCTTCTTAAAGGATTCTGTGGTGATATAGATATTGTGAAGAATTCTGTTTCAAAGGACAGGTTTGATGACAGAAAAGACATATTTCCTATAAGCCATAATTGATATTAATAGATGGGACCAAATCTGTCAGATCTTATAGGAGGAGCAGAAACAATTGAAGAAAGATAAACCTACACTTATTCAGATTCTTTGCAATGTAGAGCTTTATAATGATAACCTGTATCTTGAAATGCTCAATTAGCCCATTTATAATCTAAAGAGACAGTGGTGTTACATGGGCATACTGAGACATACCCATAACTGCTAGTAGTACTGCTTTCTGGACCTTCTGTAACTTCCTAGTGATCTTCAAGGACAATTCCATTTAGTACATATTGTAGTAATTACATATGTCAGGGATGTCAAAATCGTGGCCTGGGGGCTGGATTCTCATACACTGGCCATGCAACCCCCATTTTAGTGAAGGGGGTAAAAGTCATGATATGTCACATGATGACAACGTGATGCCGTGAGTTTCACACCCCTGACATATGTGGATAAGTGGATAAATTGTGACTGATGATAAGAAATTACTCCTGAGTAAGCAATTGGCACACAAGACAGAGTGGAGGATTTCCTGACCACAACTGTCATCTACCTGTAAGAACTGCAAGTCTAAATAATTCCTCAATTGTGTAATATTTCCACCTGGGTAAATTAAAACTTCTCCAGAACCTACAGCTATTGTAGGGTTTAGCTTAGGCCTATCAAGTCTCCCACATGCTATATTACTGTGACTGAATCTTGATGGCATCATTTGGTCAGCCAAGAGTTTGAAAACTACAACTGGATACCATCAGTTTAGTCATGATCCCTGACTTAATGACCTTTGCCCATTATGTAGATGTTAAATAAAAGCAATTAAGACATCAAGCAGTATCTTTTTATTTTTTTAAAAAATGTTACTGATACTCTCTCAAAAAAAAAAAAAATTACATCCCTGGGGAGATTCTGTGATGTTAACATGCTTTTTTATGTTTAATGAACAGAAAAAGGTTTTTACATTGATCTTGAAAGAAGTAATTTAATAAAAAAATGGGACTGTGTATGGTGTAAAACTTTTTTGTGAATCAAGTGATTTACCAGAATAAGCTGCAAGTTCAGTTGGCACATATTTTTCTATAATTCCAAAATAATTTCCCCAGGCAACAATTTATGTTACTTGGTTAAAATGCAACATGAATGATTAAGAGGTGACAAAGACTAACAAGACAACATGTTTTCTCATTTGGGACTTATATGATCATGTATTATGTGAAAGTCTATTTAAAGGCAAAGCTGCTCAAGAAAATTGGGTGGAAATCAATGAAGGGAAGCTCATTAATTTAAAATCTGAATTAACTATTAATTCATATGGCACTGTTCTTCAAAGCCAGAAGAGCAAAATGCTGTCTTGTTAATGAATAGTGCTAAAACGATCAGATTTAAAGTTGGCTTCATTTTTGCACAACAAAAATAATTTAAATTGCTGTTAACCACAGATGGTTGCATTACTTTGTTGATAATTTTATCATCTCAACTTGTTTCTAGTTCTTTACTTCACATAATTAATACATTCTGAAAATTTATGCTTAGCTTGATCATTTTGGCAAATTTAGGATAGTCTATACAGTAGACGTTGTGGGTGCTTCATCACTGGAAGCTTTCAAGAAGAGATTGAACAGCTACCTGTCAGAAATGGTATAGAATCTCCTGCTTGAGCAGTGGATTGGACTAGATGACCTACAAGGCCTCTTCCAACTGTGTTATTATGTTTTGTTTTTTCCTGTTCTATATCCATGATCCAGAAATCATAATTTAATGTCTTTTTTATATTGTTAACTAAAAAAAGCAAACATTTCTTCAGATATGTTTGCAAATTTGTAAATTCACCCACTATAGACCTATTCATTTCTATTATTAATTGTTAATTTGATATTGGTGAAGCTACAATTAGTCAAGGAAACGTTTTTTTTTAAAGTCTATTAAATCTACGGAAAGAAATCTATACATGTGACAACTGGTATATAGTGAAAATCAAATAGCCAGACTATGTTAAAAAAATGAAAGCTTCTTGTCATGAAATCAGATTTTCCAGAGTTTTTTTAAAATATCTTGGATATTAAATTAGAATGGGATTTATGTTTGTGTAATTTTACATATTTGTGGACCTAAAGAGAATATGAAATAAATCAATGTTTGCAATGACTGCATTGCAATAGGGAGAGACTGGATGTGAAGAAATGCTTGACGATTTGCTCACTTTCTCTCTCTCTCCCAAAAACAAATCCTATTGCATATAACTTCTAATTGCTCATTTGTAATTCTCCCCTAAATTTGTTAACTTTAAATTTATAATATTTAAGTGTAACTAGATTGTTTAGTCTGCATACAGTAATATGCATTGAAAAGAGAAGAAATGAGATTTTTTTTTTAAAAGTACAAGTGAGAAAGCATCCTTTAATTTAAAGCTGCATTTATCCAAAAAACCTGATTAGGTATAATTCCCCTTATTAAACAATTCTGACAAAGCATTCTACTGACAATTAATTACTTGCATTATTAATTTAGTCAATCCAATTATTTTACTTGAACATTATTTCCCCTGCTGAGCTATAAGGTAAAGGAAGAGAAAGACAACAAGTTTGACAATCCCTCAGTTTAGTGCTGTTTACTTATTGAGCAAAATAGAAATAATATTACTTACTTACTTACTTACTTACTTACTTACTTACTTACTTACTTACTTACTTACTTACTTATTAAAATTCTATGCTGCCCTTCTCATCAAGGCAACTCTAGGCACAATCAGTAAATAAAAAAAATAATATAAAATATTAAAGCAATAAATAAAGACCATAAATGTAAAAGTCAATTAACGTTCAATTCACCAAGATGGAGAGAAAAGGAACAAAGTGTGCATAGAGTGGAGGTGGGTTTGTCTAACCAATAAACCACCTCCAATATGCCACTCTTTCATTGGCATGATTCTTCAAGTCTTCAGAAGGCCAAATGACTGGGTGTTGATCTCACCCCTTAGGCACAAGATACTATGGGGCAGGTCCCATTACAGAAAATATAAACAATTTGATTTTAATTTTAAAGTTGGCATTTTAACTCTGATATTATAATAGTTTTCTATAGAACATTAAAAAAAATGTTAAAGAAGTGAGGAGGAATCTATCTGACCAAGACCATATGGACTGTTTTCAAAATTTTTCAAAAGCATTAAATTTTGCATTTGAAAACTGATCAGCAGAGAATGTGGCTTGGCCATATTGTTGAACTCATTCCAGTCTGCTGATGGAAGATGGGACACATTTTTTTAATAGGAATAGGCAAGAATTTGATATCCCTTAACACATACCTTTCTTCTTTGTGGCCAGGGAAGATTGCCATCAAGATCATTGGAACTCAATGATATGGGAACAATGGAATTACTCATTCAAAAACTGAGAGTTGATAAATCTAGCATTTATTTCACAGAGAGTCTAAGGCTCTTTTCATGTTTAAACCTTTCCATATTCTAAATCAAAATTAGCGGGTAAATATTATGCTTTAGGGCATATACAGAGACTTTATTAATTGTAGAGCTAACTATGTTTGCATGTAGTCAGCAAGGGATTAACAGAAATTTGCAATTCTTCTGCTACATCAGATGGCAGCTCTCTTTTATGTTGTTATCTTGATAAATTATATTTTTGGATTTGCCTCTTTTTTCACTGAATTTAGGATCAACGTAGCTATACCTTCATCATAGGTCACTACCCATGGAAATTTAAACTCCTGGAAGGGACGAAGAGACTGGTAAAAGCCACTGTCTTCAGTGTACATGACGAACTAGAAAATTGCTGATATTTTTACCTAGGCAATTTAGTAAACAGTTTAAACTGGACATATAGACAGAGGATATGCTAATATGCTGTGCTAAGTCCCTCAGATCCTAGGGGTTTAACATCTATTATAATGGCTGAGATTCAAAACTCCAGCAGTCCCATTAATGAAACTATTATGGTGGGTAATTCAATTTTAACAAGAAACTAAACAAACATTTCTCCTAGCTGATACTTTATCAAACTTCATTGAAAACTTATTCAGTTTGAATCAAAAAGCTGAGGTCCTGACAACAGATTTAAAAAACAATATGGGCTACATCCAGAAAGATTTTTAGAAATTAATGAGATGATTTAAAAAAAAAAAAGTGAATTTAGGAAGACCAGTAGAAGTGACACTCCAACAACAGCTGCTTCATTCCAGGGCATTATCTTATAAACAGAAGAAGATTATAAATTGAAAATATTACCCTCCTGCTAGGAAACCTTTACTATAAATGCAATAACTGGAGTAACAAAAATTAAGTCAATTATTTTTCTGTAGGAAGAATCTTAGAATGGGAAGGATCATTTACCATTTATCTTTAGCTTCTCTATCTCGGATGCCATCCTATTAAACTTCTTAAGATTAATCAAATTCAATCAATCTTTGAAGGAAATTCTGTTCCTTTTAATACAGATAAAATTTAAAGAGGCCAATAGATTGGAAGAGATCAATCTATATTCCAACATCAAAAAAGGAGACTTAACAGATGGTGCAAACTATTATACAATACCCTTAATTTCAGATGCTAGCAAAATAATGCTTCAGATTTTCTAACGCAGATTACAACCCATATGGAAAAATAGATGCCAGATGTTCAAACTAGTTTTAGAAAAGCTGGAAGAACATGCAAGATGGTACACACTGGGGAAAGTCAAAGAATACCAAAAAGAAGTTGGCAGGTACTTCATTGATTATAAAGTGACTTTAGGTTTGTCAATTACATCAACCTGTGTATGTGCTTAGAAAAATAGGAATCAGAACATCTCATTGTATCCATGAGAAAGCTATATACAGATCAGGAAGCCACAGTATGATGAAAATGGAGAAACAGACTGGCAACAGGTTGGCAAAAGTCTATACTCTCCTTTTATTTATTCAAGTTATATATTAAATGTGTAGTACAGAAAGCTGGATTATAGCAGTAAGAGTCAAGAAATATGCCACAGGCTAGCTCTTGGGAGAGCAGCATGAAAGGTATTGGAAAAGGTATTCAGATTGTGTGAAGAAAGTTGCAATACTTTTGTATGACATAAAAAGAGAGAAAAGATTAAACACATGGGAAGTACACTGCAGTTGGCAAACTGTAACCTATGTCAGACTTCAAGAGGCTATATTTTAAATGATCATTAACGCTAAACTGAATGGTACAGTTAATAAAAGTATTATTACTGTGGACATCAATGGCTTTGAATTCTGCAGAACGAATCCTAAATGTAAATGTGTTAATTACTGTACCGCGGATACAATTGTAGACCAACCTGCTCATAAAAAAAATGATTAATTTAAAATATAGGATACACATTAAATTAGACCTGCACAACTTAATAAATTGATAAATTAATATTCAAATTAAAAATTAAATCCTGGCACACTGAGCAACTATTTGGCAGTTAATAGAGTGCCTTTTAGGATAGCTACAAATTTATCAACTTTTTAAAAAGTGCTGTGAAGTCATGAGCCATATGTTATGCGTGCCTGTATTAAACTATTTAAATAGTTTCTCAAAACCTTAAGGATTCAAACATTCTACTATTAAAAAATAATAATAAAATTGAAATTCACCAATACACATAAAATGCCTATAGAAAGTAACATCTTTTTTTAATCAAATTACATACTACTTTAGGGTAATATTTGATATTTGGGAGAAAAATACTGTATAAGCAGAAAGATATATTCGAACATCAGCCTTCAGTGAAAGTATAATACCCAGTTCCTCCCCATAGGCTGCTGGGACATGAACAGATTTTCTGGTTTGTTGTAGAGTGGCTACGGTTACTGCAGAATACTATAATCCATAAAAACCAGATATTGTTTAGAACAAACCTACATGACCATAATAATGTGAATCCCAGGCAATTTTTAGTCAGATTTTAAAAAGTGAACTACTGTTGTGCTAGACCACATTTTTCTTTTCTTTTTTTAATTTATGCTTTTGTTAAATAATTTACAGTGACCTTTATACATATAAAGTGTTATATAACTATGGTTTCAAAACACAGAGCAAAAGCTGAATAAGCCATCATGGATTTTGTACAGTTTTTGTAAATAGAGGCCATATCATTGAGGATAAATGGGAAGAGACTTTTAGGGATGAATTGACTTTTTGTTTAGTACATGGTCATCAAAGAGTCACCAGTTGTAATAATTTTTTGAATGCTAAATAGAATATCATTTTTTTCTCTATTTTCTCATTTCTTCCTATCCATACTTTCATGTCACTTAACAAGATTATTTCTTTCTCGACACTTGATATTGGAAGTTATAAGCTTTCCAAAGTCTTTTGGAGTGGCTATAACAAATCAAAATCTTCTTCCTCCTTAACAATGTAGTTAAATGTCTTTATATGGTTGTAAAATAGGTGACACCTATTTCTTATGCCACCATTATAATTTACAGTCTTCTACAATTAGTTTGCAGAAAGCAAAGCACACACATATACAATGTATTGAAAGCTTGAAAAGAAAATGCCATTGGGATTTCCCTTTTCATGTGAATAAAGTTAAGGGAATTTTTCTTGATCTAAGAATGACAGTTTGGATGGAACTCCGACTTTTAAAAATTCTTGTCATCTCATAGAAAAAAAAGTACTTGTTGATTGAAATTGTTAAATTCTTTTAAACAGATTTGGAATAAGTGAGAATGGAAAAAATCTTGTGTGGTGATATCCTAATAATGATATACATCTGTTTCTTTAAATTCTTCTCTTATATTATCATTGACATTTTAAAAAAAATCAAGGAATATTATATTATTCCTATGTATTTTCATCTTTTCTTAAAACTATACTAGATAAAAAAAGCTTGTTGATTATTAAGCATGCATTACAGTACTGAGAGATCCATCTTTCACATAAAATAGTTAACCCACGCAAAGGTTTATCATCTCAATATAAATTATGCCTCAGCGTGCTTTCAAAATTAGAACATTGAAAGAAATAAAACAAAGATTTAACAAATCAAATTTGGATAAGCTAAATGTTTCAAAATCAGTTTGTAATTGTATATTTATAGAGAATAGAAATTTGAAAAAAAAATAAGGCTCTTACAATTTCATCATATACTTAATTTTGGACAAAAATAACATTCTTTAAACACTTGGAATGATTTTTGAGTTGCTATAGGTCTATATAGGTCTTTTTAAGTTTATGAAGTTTTTAAAATAAAAACTGATAATAAAAACAGGATTGTATATAGTCTGTGACCAAAAAGATGAGGTTGATATAAAAGTACCTTGAAAGTTTTGCCAATATTTGTTTAAATATGAAGTATTATTAGTATACCAATAATTATTTCTAAGGGATATTATTTTGAGGTTCATAGAATAAAACAGATAAAATATTACCAACCTACTTAGATTTAATTTTAGAAATGTTTGTGATTTTGGTATATAATAATAATAGTACCTTTGGGGCATACAAAATGATATTTCTGTCATCTGTTTTTGCTGCAACTGATAACATAATGTACCATTCAATTATGGCCTATATTTCCTTCGTCATTATAAATGAGTTCATTATGTAAGGAATTGACTGAAATGCTGAATCAGGGTAATAGGACATTATTTCATATCTGAGTATCTTTGTGTGTTTTAGTTTTTCTGTTCTGCAAGATCCTCCATTTTGGTAAATTGAGATTGAGGAGAGTTGGGAAGATGGTACATTAATGTAAATATGGAATAATATGAATAAGAAAGTAGGAACAAGATTTTCCAGCTATGTACATTTTGGAGAGTTTTGTTGGCTCCTATAACATTTATACTGAAGGGCTTTTTTGGTGTTTTGTAGTTTTAAGGGGCAAGAAGCACTTTGTGACAAAATTTAGCAATATGATCAGAATTTGTATTTGACTCTGAAGCTTCAGGTTGATGACATTTGCTAAAAATGGTTGTAATCTGTAGTTGTTTCTGATATAGTGTTGCTGCTAGTAGATTTGATTACAATCATACCATTTGGAAAAGATTCATAAATCATAAAGCCTAGAATAATCATACCAATGAACAATGAATTAGTATTGGAATAGTATTCAATTGAACAATAAAATTATATTTTTCCTATTTTCTCCATTCATTTTTTACTTCATTTACCTTAGGACAAATGTTTCCACAGACTTTTCCACAGGATAGAGCATTATTGTAATCCTTCTTATAGTTAAGAAGAATGATGACTGTTTCCTAAACTGAAGCTAATGTCATTCTTCATGAAATCTGAATCATACCAAAGCACACAATTAATAGAGCAACTATTCCAAAACTTTTACAAAGAAGGAATGTACATTTTAGCTCTAAGTCTGGAGCCATTATTGTGAATATAAATGTTAAATGCAGCTATAATCAGAACACTGTACTGTCAAGAAAAAAATCTCATACTATTTAGTTCTTTCTATCATTTGCATTTAGAAGTTACTGCAGTTTAGTACCTACAGGTTCAAAATTGCTCTACGCTAGTCTATGATTTAAAGCATCAGGTACCATATTAAATACTACATTTCAGATGTCTTAGGAACTGTACAAATTATCATTCATCTTGAACTAACTGGTCTAATACTATTTTAATGTTTGTTCAATTTCCTTGATTTCAGCAGAGTAACCACTAACTTGGTAATATGGCCTAGCTAAGAAAAGAATTGTCTTCAGACAAAATCTCTCACAACAGAACCCATTACCCCCTATTATATTAATAAAGTATAAAACTAACAGGCAAAACAATTCTGCTGTTATGCTCAGCTCTTGAAACATTCCAACTTATCCAAAGGGTATGCCGTATATAATGTTGCCACATTGAACATAAACAAAGATGGACAGATTTTTATTCCATATATTTTCTTTTTAATATATTACTTCCCCCTTATTGCTATTTAATTGTTGTTTTAAAGTTTCTCCAGAGTTATAAGTTTGGGGTGAGCTTCCCTTTTCGTTCTTCCCTTGTATACCCTTCATAGACCCTGGGGAAATGCTTAGGAGAGTTTTTGGTGTGTAATTTCACAATTAGAGAAGCTTTGAAACCTGATAGAATAAATAACAGAATGGGAAATGATTTTAATTTTCTTCTCTTATCACAGAGAAGACTTTATCTTTAATATGTATGTATGTATGTATGTATGTATGTACTACTCTCCCAGCCATATATATATTTTTATATATATATATATATATATATTTATGGGTCAGTGGTTAAGATAACAATCAGCCCTCATCAGCCAGACATACTCTTATGGCTCAGTGGTTAAGATAACAAGCCTGCATTGCAGGCAGCCCGGGTTCAAATCCCATAAGAGTATGTCTGGCTGAT
>JANHFL010010317.1:0-11115 GCA_032468155.1 Oxyrhabdium leporinum | reverse complement strand
AGAGAGAGAGAGAGAGAGAGAGAGAATTGATGATTCCAGAAATACATGACAGAGATTTATTAAGAGGAAAATCATTCAGGGTTATGTTTTTCTTATAATAATCATGAATTTACTTCTCCTTTAGGCAGGATGGACAACAACTATTATTACTGTTGGATTATCAAAAATTTCACTTTACTTCTAAGTCCCTGTTTCAGATCTTAAGACATTTTAGAGCTGTCCTTCAAAATCAATTCATCAGTACCAGAAATTTGATCCTATTATCTTCTAAATTTTCTTTCTGAAATTTTTTGTCTCATTTTATGTATCATTTCATGTATCATTTCATGTATCATCCAGCACTTTTTGAAATTATATTCCAATAATTTGGAAACTAACAAGACAACAGAAATGGATACTGTTTGATTTTATGATTGCAAATTAACTGTTATAAGACGTAAAGAACATCCACTCTGTAACAATTATACCATGTTTGAAGAATTCCTTTTGTATGTTTGAACAAGCATTTTATTAACTATAGGATTGTTTAAAATTGGGGCTATACATACTAGCTTACATGCTTAATTTTACTTTTTTCTTATTGTTTTATAAACTGACTAGATACACTTATAATTCAATGAACAAGTTATGCTTACTAACTAATGGTACAATCCTGAATGACTTGTTTGGGAATATATCCAGGGATGGGCTTCAAAAATTTTAGCAACTGGTTCTCGCTGGGTGGGAGTGGCCATGGTGGGTGTGGCCTAGTTGGCCTCCTGCACCATGGTGGGAAGGGGCATTTTTTGCCTTCCCCGGGGTCTGGAGGCTTTCCTCAAGCCTCCGGGAGGGCAAAAACAGTCTCCCCAGGCTCCGGAGGCCCTTCCAAAGCCTCTGGGAGGCCCGTTTTTCATCCTCCCCGAGCCTCCGTGTGGGCCCTGTACTTACCTGGGATCCAAAATAGGCCACGTGGAGACTCCTAGGAGGGGAGGGGCAAGATGGGTGGGGCCAGCCAGGAGTTGGATTTGGTGGTTTGCCGAACTGCGCAGAATCTTAGTTATGGGTTCAACCAAACCTGTGCGAACCCATAGCAGCCCACTCCTGAATATATCTTATTAAAGCTGATGGCACTTGCAAATGACAGCATTATATGACAGCAGTCTATCAGCTTATGAAAATTACTAAGATGGCTTTTTAGTTAAAGAAAAAAGACGGGTCTATAAGGATCTTAAACCATTTGCTTCTAATTAAATATCATAAATATGTATTCATATATCTTTCATATGTAGTTATCCTTCACTATCTCCTGGAGTTTGCCCAAATTCATGATCATTGCATCAATGACACTATCTAACTATCTCATCCTCTGCCGCCCCCTTCTCCTTTTGCCTTCAATCTTTCCCAACATTAGGATCTTTTCTAATGAGTCCTCTCTTCTCATTAGGTGGCCAAAAAAAATTAGCTTCAGTTTCAATTCTAGCTTATAATGACACTATTTTTTACTTTTATTAATCAATCTGAATTTTACTTATAAAGAGGGAACATTTCATAGCAGATTTATTTATTAAATCCATCACCTTCACCCTCTAAAAAAAAGGCTGTACTTTGAGATACAAGTGGTGGAGGATGTTTCTCATCTAAAATCAGTGTGTAGACATGGAATACCTATTATATTGAATTGTCTCTAGCTACTCTCCCATGAACAGATGCTGCCTTAATGTTGATAATTTGCTATTAATTATGGGACAATGCTGCAGAAACCATTCTGAATATATGTGCCCTAATTGTATCCCTATCAGTTGCAGTT
Organism: Oxyrhabdium leporinum; assembly: GCA_032468155.1. NCBI lineage: Eukaryota > Metazoa > Chordata > Lepidosauria > Squamata > Cyclocoridae > Oxyrhabdium > Oxyrhabdium leporinum. The sequence continues at coordinate 9,329 of JANHFL010010317.1, read as the reverse complement.
GGTATTTAGGCTTATAAACTTTCAGTATCACATGAAGATTTATTCCCTCCAAATTTTGGTTGAATTTTACTGCTACTGTTGTATTATTTTTCTTGCTTATAATTTTACATGGTCCTATTGTTTATTTTCTGTATTATTTTTCATGATAAAAATAGGTAGCAAATTTTATATACAGTTGGACACTAAAACAGAACTCATAAAAAATTATTTGTTTTTTAACAAAACTTCATTTCCAACCTTTGAAATCTTTGGATGGTGTGTATCTGGTAATTCTTTCAACAGCATTGGCTTTTGTCGTTCTGGAATCATACAGAACCCTAGAGACACCTCTGTCCTAACAGAATCGGTTAAATTTTGAACCTGAGCAGGTAGCTGTGAACTAGTATGGAGATAAAAGAATAATGATAGTGATTATTGCTTATATAGATTAGTTAAGAAAAGACACTTGCTGAAAGCAAAGCATGATATGGATAAAGAAGGATCGTAAGAATAACAAAAAAAAGGCTTATTTTAATATATTCAGAATAAAAGGAAAATAATAAATGAACTAGCTGTTCATCTGAATAACACATTAGCTTGCAGACTTGGAAAGGGAAGGTCTGAAGCTTGAGTTTTAGAGAGGCATGAACAAGAGGTGCCTACCATATTTACTTTGAATTTAAATCTCCAGGACCACATAGGACAAAGTATTTTTCTAAAATTAAATAATATTTTTTTAAAGGAGATTTGACTGAGGTCTGGAGATTTAAGCTCAAAGTAAACAGTCACAGACAAAACACTAAGATACACTAAAAATGTACTTGATGATGTGATATAGTTCTAATCACATGTATATTATATACTTTCTCCTGGATCACCTATCCTGGCGACCAGAAAACACTAAGGAAAACAGAAGCAATACAATTGATTAAAAAAATGATGCCTGGCACTCTGCATAATATAGCCTTGTCTTCTTCTAATATGGCATGCTATTTGTAAATCTGTTTGATCATTAAAAACATCATAAAATCTGTATTCCACTAAAACTCTTGTGACTCTAACCTTTAACTGGATGAAATGGTGCATCATAGGACAAACCTTTTCAACCAAGGTACTCAAAAGCATTAACTTACAGAATGCAGGGACCCATTATTCCCACAGGAGCTAAATTTTGGAAAGTTCTTGCTGTTTCAGTGCTGTTGCACTGCTGCTGTACAGCATCATTACCATAGTCATGTGGTCTTCATTTACAACATTTCCTAACATCTTCCCACAAATCAATAGGGAAGCAGAACAGAACAGAATAACAGAGTTATTCTGGCAAGCTTGCAGGGAAAAAGGAATCACGTGACTGCCTAATGGCGGGAGCACATCAGTGGGTTTGGAGTTGCAACTTCCTTCCTGGGAAGCTTGCAGGGAGAAAGTCAATGGGAAACTTTGCAGGGAAGCTCAAAAGTCGCTCCCATACCCATACAATGCCTGCCAGTCCCTCTGCACTAGCAAATATATCTGAAAGGATGATCCAATGGGTCATGGGTTGTTTAGTATTTTTAAAAATCATGTTGAAATTTTTGTGGTTTGCTCTATTAAATAGATTACCATGTATAAACTTACATAAGATTACATAATATATTTACCTTTCTATAAAGACATTGGACATACACCCTTCAAAGTTGTTCCCACCGAGTTTTATTGGTCGATTCATTGATTTTCTTTCAGGAGTTACAACTGTTTTTGAGTTAGATATATCGTCAACTAATAGCTTCATCCTAGGAGGACAAAAATGCATATAAGAGTGAAGTTATCATGGCAAAACTATTATGATACAAAAATAATACTTAATTATTTAATTAGATCATTTGTACCTCCCCTTCTAGGAACTGTTACCAAAGTTCTCATTATATATCACATCACTATGTAATTTGGTTTACAAACTAAGTGCCACCCCAACACAATAATTTTGTATTTTGTTATTGATAATGCTGCAATATTCAAAAATACCGCTGTGAAAAACAAATCATTCTCAGAATCCAAATCTAATGACATATTACTTCTAATGCAGTTTAAACATTCACAACTAAGCATCAAATTAAACAATACAATTATGTTTTGACCAAAGCATTACTCAATACAATAATCATTCAAACATACGTATCGTCTTCTTTTATCACTGTTATGTAATGCATTGAACCAATTTCACATTTTTTGCTAGATTGGATTTCTTCATCAGCCAGGCTTACAATTACATAGCCATTTCTTAGGAAAACGGTAAAATCGGCAAGCTGAAAGGAGAAAAAAGACATTTTTTAAAAAAATATTGAGATTTTGCATTTTGTAGGAAACCAATTTGACTATATTTTAAAAGACAGCAAAAGATCATTCATCTTTCTTACCCGTATATTATAACTTAATAGCATTCCATTAACTGCCAATGTGTGAAAACCAAATCCAACTTGGAAATTATCAGGGAATGGAAAATCTTTATCACTTAAGTCAAGAACTCCATTCTTGAAAAAGTTTGCCGTTCTCACCAGCTAAAAAATACAAATAGATGATAAATACTTTCTTTTTAAAATGAAGTGAATAATCTTTATTTTGCTTTCTTCTCTTATTTACAATAAAATTAACAGATCTCTCATATGGTGAGATTTATACATTTCTGGATCATATAGGGCCATAAATCCCATTGCAAGTCTTCTTTTAGAAATATTAGAGGTATTATGATTAAATAATTAAAAGGAATTATGATTAAAGAATTGTGAGCATTATGTAGTATTGCCAAGTAATAAAAGAAGTGGTGATTATTTACCTTCCAGTCATCCGGGCATTTTCTGCTGACACCAAAACTTTCAGAGAAGCTTATAGAACTTTCAAATGAGGTTTTAATATTCATCATGCACCCACGAAATGGTGGTGTGGATATATTAAACCTGCTTTCAAAAATAAGTAAATTACAGCAACCAGCAAAACACAGTTTTAAAGTTGGTATTATGGAAATATCTTGTCTTTTTGGGTAGATAAGCTACTCTCCACTATCAGAATGAATTACATAAACTATAGTTGCAGTTGTAATCACTTCTTTGGTCTAGTATTTGGTCTTGGCACCAGGTTAGGAAGCAGGAGACCATGAGTTCTAGTCCTGTCTTAGGCATGAAAGCCAGCTGGGTGATTTTGCGCCAATCACTGTCTCTCAGTCCACGTCACCACACAGGGTTGTTGTGGGGGAAATAGGAAAAGGAAGACGCATTTAGTATGTTAACTGCCTTAAGATATTTATAAAAATAATAAAGTTGGGGTAAAAAAATCTAATAAATACTGTAAATAAACTTTACAATGGCTGTAAAGTCAGGGTAAAGAATTTACATCCTCTGATGTTGTTTGAAGTTTAATTGTAAGCGTCTGTGGTGACTGGACTGTTGAGATCAGAATTCACCATACAGGAGAAAACAAATGATTCTTACTCATCTCTAAATTATGTTTGTGTGCTTCTCTTCAAAATATATATTTATTCAAATAATCAGGTATTTTTAAAATTATATATAGAAAATAAACTTTTTTTCTTATCATTATTTATAATTGCATATGTTTAAATCAAATGCATTTTTTGTACAAAAAAAAGAGTATACTACGGGAAATTCTGGAATCCACATATATATTCTAAAACTGTAACCATCCCCCTGAAAAGTGCTTTCTTCTTTTGAAAAAAAAAATGATTGTATGTTACCCCCAGATCATTTGAATGGCAAGCTCAATTTCCAGAAAGAAAAAGCTTTACTTAAAAAATCTTCATTCCAGCTTAGAAGAAAGAAAGAATTATTTAGTCATCCAGCTGGATGTTCTATTCTTGCTGTTAACTTACATCAAACATGAAGAATTTGTAACCGATCAAGCCAAATGCACCTCAGTCACTATATAATGTTGCTTCTGGATGATTGACAATATCCATACCAGGCATCAATCCCAAACCCAAGAAAGGCAACAGTCTACAGCTAAACCACAATCCAGGGGCAAGAATATATTCAGCATGGCCAAGGTAACATGCATCATTACCACTCTGCACCAGTCCCTATCTTCAAGGTGGTTGTCACTCACCTTTCTCTTAGAGAGGTCGGAATTCCTCCCAAGTAATATGAATCAAAATGAAATGTATTCACAATGGCATATAATCTAAGTTTGTCAACCCCAAAAATATATTGTTTGGGGGAAATGTGTAAAATAACCTGAAACAAATAAAGCAATCAGATTTAAAGCCTTTTGTGTTATTCATTATGATTTCAACATTTATGTTTACAAGCAGTATCTTTATTATTACCAATATTGTGCCTTTTTATATTGTTTGAATAAGTTTTTAATAATTAATTCAAACAATGAACTATCAATATTATAGGTAAGAAACAAAAATTAAGACAATACCAAAGTATAGTTAGTTAATAGGAAACATAAAATCAGCAAGATAAAATCAGCAACAAAAAATCAGCGGGGAGAGGAAACCCAAAGTGCTCTTTTAAAATAGAGGGTTTTTAAAAGGTCACAGTGCAAAGCTTCCAGTTCTTTTGTAAAAAGTAGAAAATGTTGATATGGCCAACAAATACAAAGCATTTTCATTGCGCCTCCTTTCTTTCAAATAATGACTTAAAAGCATTTCCCTCGAACGACAAAGGATTCTCTGCATTATGCCAATCTTTTCTGCTATTACCTTTTATTTTGATCCCATCATGTCCTAATGAACATTTAAAATTGTTTAAATCTCTAAGACCAAATAACTGAATGGAGGAAAGATATAAAATAGTGCAGACCCTTGGTTAATATAGCAATAAAAGAATAAATGGACTTTTGCTAAACAACGGCCACAAAATGGAATTTGAAAAGAGATTTACTGATTTCCACAGATTATCTCATAACTGTTACCCCACCCCAGTTCTAAAACAATTCCTGACAAGTATTCCTAGGCTTGGATTCTAAGACTATTCTTCAAACCTGCCTTTCCATCTGTGCAGATGGAACTATAGAGAAATATTTCTCAACTACTATAGAGTAGTTGAAAACTCTCCTCCTGCTAAAAGGAAGGGCTCAGCACTGCCATCCTTTCACTGGGAGTTCTACTCCAAAATCATCACAGTGAGATCCAGGCATTAGGTTTGAATATTATAGGCAGAGGGTACATAAGCAGCTGGGGTAATATCTGCTGGCAGCAACCTAAATATGATGTCTTACTCTCAAATCTGCATGAAAACATTCTGCTGCCTGAGGCAAACAATAAAATAGCACCCCTTACCTTTTTATATTTTAAAAAAAACCTGGGCTAGTAGTTAACAGGGTGATGGTTCAACAACCTGAAAATGGTTTTGTTTATTCAGGAGGAATATTTTCCACCAACTGCTTCCAGAGACATTTCTTCATTGCTGGCTGACCCTGTCCATTTCCTACACTCTGCTGAATATTAAATCATGCTTAGCCTTTCCCAAGCTAAGTGCAATTTTCAACTCCTAGAATTCTCTAGACAGCATGGTCATTGCTGAGAAGCCTAGATGTTGGAACCCACCCATCTTCTGCAAACCTAGAAGACGCTAACATTGGGCAAGACTGTCTTAGAGCCTTCTGATATCAAGATTCTGATAATACGGAGGCTCCAAAACATGTTAATCCAACTTCCTGGGAACTTTTTGTCTGGAGGGGCAAAGCCAAAGTATGAAAAAAATGGTGGTATCCAATTTCCTACATAATGCCCCCTTATGCTGACATATACATTTGGGAGCAATGCAGTGGTGGGATTCAAAAAATTTTACTACCAGTTCTGTGAGCAAGGCTTGGTGGGCGTGGCTTATTGGTCATGTGACTGGGTGGGCGTGGCCACCCTGCACCCCATTTTGGGTCTAATGGGCCTCCCCAAAGCCCCCTAGGAGCCAAAACAGGTCTCAGGGTGGGCACGCCGCACCCCCTTGTGCCCTGTTTCGGGTCTAGTTCGTCTCGCCAAAGCTCCCTGGGAGAGAAAATGGGTCATGGAGTGCGCTGCACCCCCCTGTGACCCATTTCAGACCTAGTGGGCCTCCCCAAAGCCCCCTGGGAAAGAAAATGGGACATGGGGGGGCTGTGCCACACACCCCTGTGCCCTGTTTTGGGCCTAGTGGACCTCCCTGCACTTACCTGGGACCCAAAATGGGGCATGTGGGGAACTCCAGGAAGGGGCAGGGTGAGCAGGGGCTGCCAGAATCTTTCCTACCAGTTTGCATGAACCGGCCCGAACCGGCTGAATCCCACCACTGGAGCATTGCCACATATTTATTTTAAGAGTAAACTTTAAAAATGTCCATATATGTAACTAAGATTAATGAAATAGCTAGCATATTACAAAGGGGTATGTGTGAGCATTTTCATAATGATAACAACTCTGAGATTGTTTTGTGTAGAGAAACTTACCAGTTTTTCTGCTACATTACTCATGGTTCCATTTGATATTTCCCTCGGAGGTTGTGAATCAACTTTGTAAGTGAATATTGGGCGGCCATTTTCAATTCGCAAACTAATAAACTTGTCCTATAATCCAGAAATAATGTTTTATGCAAAATAATACATAAATAGGCATTAATTGAAAGTCATAGTTTCTTTTATTCTAAATAACATCTAATATTTATATCTTTTCCTAATAGTCTGATTGTTTCAGCTTTCATATTTTAAAGAAAAAAATGCATTGTTCCTTCTTAGGAAGAGAAAGAAGGCAATCCTTTCCCACAGATTTGCTGAATTACAATTCCAAACATTATTGTGTAACAACTGGAGAGTATTGGTGGGAATGACTGATTAAAGCCCATAAAGACCAACATTTCCACATCTAACTACAAATCCAACATCCAAATATTTTTCATTTTTATTCTATGAGAAAGCCATAATAAAGAAATAATGCAACTTTCTGCTTTGTCATTTGGATTACTTGTTTCTATCACCAGACAACTAAAAGATCTGGAACCTGAAATTTATATATGCTCATGAACACAGGCAACAATGGTCCTACATTTGCCTGAACATAGGCCAAGACTAGCAAAATATATGAACTAAAAGGGCAGATATTCTAACAGATGAACATTGCATTTTGCTTACTACCATTCCAACCCAGCCACCCTTCCCATATCTTTCCTTTACCTCAAGTGAGTCAGTAGCTCATGAAGCATCAGGAATTGGATCTGAGTACTCAGTCTGATCTTTATATCTATACTCAGACAGTACAATGATCAATTTTCCATTTACTTAGCAAAAAAAACCAACAACAGACTTAGCATAAAGTTGTGAGAAAATTAAGTTATGTTCCAAAAACCTCAGTGCAGTTGGCATCATAAGGGCTCGGGAGGTATTACTAAGCTGATCTGCTTGACACAATGTTAAGATGTGAAAACTGAGATTCAGAAAATACTATGAAATTTAAGTTAAGTCAAAGGAAAACATAAATTTTCCAGTTCCACAGTTTATGGCTATATAACTCTTCATGCCATATTTGAATATTCCTAGCTTAGCGAGAAAAACAATGAAGACTGTTTGCACTATTGTAGATATTGTTTTATATCAATTTACACTTCTGCAAAGTAAAATACATATTACTAAGTATATTCCTGAATAGATAAACTAAATTTATTGTATTTTATTATTATGCAGATATTATGCAAATTACAGCTGAGAAAGTAAATTCTCAACATTTCAATATCTATACATCTATATTTAAAGTATTTTACAAATTATCCTCTTTCTTTTGGGATTATGCTAGTTAATAGAACTATTTTATGAGATGCCTTTACTATTGTTTAAATCAAATATTACTGAAGAGACTCGGAGATGGGTGCAGAATGCAAACCAACAGCTCAATTTTCCCAGTCAGCTGGCCCCACTCAGAAGACAACTTCATCCACCAACAAACTCCACATAATGGAATGGATGAGGAATTTGGATAAGTGGGGACCACTCATTTGCTAGGCATTTTCTATAAGTTTTCATTAAAATATTTAAGCAGCTATTCTTGTTTATTTAAGTCTTAAACTATGAATAAAATAATTGGGTATTTTAAAGCTTCTCCCAGATGCATTTAGGGCAACATCATTCCTTAATAGGAAAGAGAAAAGATTTAAATGGATTAAGAATAATCTTCTTTCTATGGATGAAATTTAGGCCCCGGATTAAAGAGAATAATATATATACATACATACATACACACACACAAACATACAAATATACTATACAAATATATATACACACATTCTGTACATAAATACATATATAATCTCTGAGATGCACTTCCATCAAGATTGTTTCTTTATATCACAAAACTATTAAAACTGTTTATGAATAATTTTTCAAGCAATACAGTGTGTTGGAATCTGAAACAATCAGTTATTCGAATCTGTGTTTCAAATTATTTTCAATGATAGGTTAATAGACACAAACTTGGGGTTAGCATTGACCTCTTTATATTGTTTCAGAACAATTTATCTGTATGGATCTTCCTTTCCCTGTGCCTAATTTCCTTCCTTCTTCTCCCCCACTTTCCAGTTTGCCTGGAAACATTTACATGAATATTAATCACCTGATTTTCTGCAAAGAACACCAGCCCAACATCTGAAGTAGTTTGAATGATTTGTTCATATTTTATGACTCCTGCGCCTGAAGAAGCTTTGACATGTGCATAACCTATGCCTTCAAAGTAAAATTCAGCAGATTGTTCTCTGTATCTGAAATAAAAAAATATACAGATGAAAATGCTACCATCCTATCAAGCATATTTAATATATCAAGAAATGTTTTAAACAAAAAAAACAGTCAAGCTAAGTGAAAATTGTGTTTAACTATATGTTAAAGCTACATCATTCCTTCACAGATATTTGTTTTCTTATTGTTTTTAACAGTCCCTTACACATTTATGAAGTTTAAATAATAGCTTACAAATGGTTTTATCAATTCTAAAATAAAGCTGAGAAGAAAATAAAGCTGAGAAGAAATTGCAAGTTAACCAAACTTCTTCAACCTGCAGATGAACAAATTTCTTTGAATTTCAAAACTTGTTTTATAAGTTGCACTAAGCTATTTTTGTTTCGAACGTATTTATTGAATAAGTCACAATTCAAACATCATACTAAGCACCAGTCCTCGTTTCAAAAGCACGATCAGTGGGTTCTCATAAGGAGTGTGTTAAGAAGCTTAAACATAACTCAAAGGGATAGTGGCTCAAAGACTGAACTAGGATAGGGAACTCAGGTTCTTCCCTTTCAGCCACTAAAGTTCACTGGGTGACTTGGGACCACTTCACAGTATTTCAGTACCCCAGTGCATTGGGGGGGGGGGGGAATTGAAGAAAAAAGTGCTGTATAATC
>JANHFL010010316.1:0-20985 GCA_032468155.1 Oxyrhabdium leporinum | reverse complement strand
AACCAGAAAGTCCAGTTGCCTCTTGAAAAGCACCTTTGGGACAACCATGACCTGGATGACTGAGAATCTCCATAGACTCCCAACAATAGAAGTTTCCAGATATATGGATGAACACAGATGAATATGAGCTAATGGGTGCAACATAATCATTCAGAAGTAAATAGCTTTGAGTCTTTTTTGAGTACTTTCGCATACAATTTCCAGTTAAAAAAGAGTACCCTAATGGCTTCAGAAATGAAAGTTGGGTTCACATATTATGTTGGGTTGGTTTATTTTGAATTAGTATATGATCCTTCCAGATTGTTGTCCAATAACCCAAGTTAATAAAATGTAGCTTAATTCAGGAATGAGCAATTTTCAGGGATATTATTACTTGGCAGGCCAGGTATTGCAGCCTAGTTGGAAGGTGGAAGGATGGACGTGTTAAGGGCTTTGATTTGGATGAAAATTGGTTTATTAGGAATGGAGTTCATGACCTCATTTTAGCCTTAAAAATATGCTTATATATGCATACTCCAATTTAGCTTCCAAAAACTTACCAAAGGTTTTATATATTCTGGGCCTGAATAATCAGGCCATCAAACTCATTATTTGATAATACAAAGACACAATTCAAGGGCAACAGTATGACAGTCATCTGTAAAAAAGGAAATGAACAATTTTTACTTGCTATTCCAGGAAAGAATTATTCAATTTTGTGCCCTTAGTAAACTTCTAATAGAGTATAATGGTATTATACTATATGCAAGAACAAATTGATGTCTTCTAAACTTATTTAACACATTGCAAAGACTGAGGAGATACTGAAATGCTTAGGATGTACTCTAATATTTTTTGCATATCTGGCAATAACATAAATAAAATAATTACAAAATAACTGTTTTAAAGTTTGATGTATCTTGTAATGAAATAAAAGAAATAATACTTGTAATGCAGTTTCCAGAAACTACTTGAAGACATCTTATGAGGTCTTTTTGGCAACAAAACAAAGTTGTTTAATCATTTTCTTCTTCTCACAAGTGTTTAGATGCCTTGATGCAATTACCTTCCTTTTAATATTCTTTAATGGTCCACTATATTATTATGAACTAAATATTACTCTGCTTAGAATTTTGAATAAATCAAGGTCAACAAATTTTGCAGAACAAGTAACTTCTTCATAATTTCTTCTATGCATCTAGTAAAATTTTACACTATTATACTGAATTGCAAGACATGTCAAGGTCTGGAATAGAGAGTGCTATTATTCGGGGCATAAAAAATATTTATACATTCAATAACATTAGGCACATAAATACAATGTTGGATTTATTGTGGGGAAGTTCTTGTCCTCCAAATATTGGTAATCATGACAAGCAGATACTAATGTCTTTTTTACAGGCAATTCTAATCATTGATCAAACATAAGTCACTGGGAAATTCTTGGATAAAAATTCTGTTGAAAATGCAAATACAGTTTGCACTTCATACAGTTTGAAGAGAAGCTAGGTTATACTCTTGAACAATCTATTGAAGGAACATACAGTCTCTTGGGGACTCAGCTTTTACTGTGTGCTTCCAGGGTAGTACAATGAATTCAATACCAATCTGAACAATCAAATGAAGTTCTGAAAAACTGAGAGAAACAGAAAACATCATACCAGTATGCCCTTCTAGGTAGGTTTTTCAATTCAGCAAAGCTTACCAAGCAAAGCAAAGAAATGAATATTACCCACTTCATGTTTCCAAATTGTTTTGGAACTAGAGTAAACAAGGTAAGAAGAACACATGGACAGATTTAAACTTTATATTATATCACCAGGATAATCAACACCCATCTTATCCTGTATTCATAGGAAGGTAAAAAGAAAGACACTTGTTAATGATTACTGTAATAAAACATTTGTCCAATTTATTTGTTAAAGACAAATCTTTCCTGAAGAAATATCAGCAATTTTTCAGAACATGAATAAATAGACTTTTGGGTGGTCACACTTCATAAACGTAACGTAAACTGTTTTATCTCTTGCCCTATAAACGTAAATCATTGGATATTTTGTCCAAAGGTGAATCAAATTGATATGGTTGAACTAGCACTTTTTTGTCAGGTTCAGAGCAAAGGTCCATGATGTTAATTGTCAAGGCTACACATCTGAGCAAACATTTGACTTTTGCAATTCTAATAACTAGTAGAATGGCATATGTTTCTCTCTGTCTGTCTCTGTCTCTGTCTCTGTCTCTGTCTCTCTCTCTGTCTCTGTCTCTCTCTCTCTCTCTCTCTCTGTGTGTGTGTGTGTGTGTGTTTATGTGCATGTGTGTGGTCTCTTCATTAAAGTTTCAAGACCATTAGCTACTCTGCTGATCCAGTATTGGGTGGCAGAGAACTTTTTTTTTTTACTTTCTTCAGTCTAGCACTGAGAGAAAGTGACAGGTCAAAACTCATCCAGCTGACTTCCATGCATATGGAATCTGCATCCCTTGCTTCTAGTCCAGAACATTCTCTCCCCTCATTTCTCTCTCCGTCTTCCTCTCTCTCTCTCTCTCTCATATGTATGTTTGTGTGTCTATATGTATGTGTGTACATGTATTTTCATTATCATCATCCTCAATCAATCCCTACAATTGATAGATCAATGATTTTCAATTTCTTAATTTAAGAAAGTATAATAATGTTCAAATGTAATTAAATAAGGGAAAATGCATGCACTGAAAGCCACTCAAGAGAGTAGTTGGCCCAAAGTCACCCAGCTGGTTTTCATGTTGGATTGAATTTGCAACTCCCCACTCCTAATTTGGCACCACACACACACACACACACACACACACACACACACACACACACATATATGTATGTATGTATCTTCGGTTTTTCGGGTTTTTTCCCGTGTAGATTTGAAGGTTTCTTGGCGACGTTTCGATGAAGTCTCATTCATCATCTGATGAAGATGAAGATGATGAAGATGATGAATGAGACTTAATCTATGGAGCCTTACAGGACCCACACAGGCGAAAAGCCTTATAAGTGCATCGAATGTGGCAAATGCTTCACTGAATTGGGGCATCTCTCTCGCCACAAAAGGCTCCACACCGGGGAGAAACCATATGAATGCCACAGGTGTGGAAAGAGCTTCAATGCAAAAAAAAAATATATCTTACATAGCAGGACCCACTCTGGGGAGAAACCATATGAGTGCCAGGAGTGTGGAAAATGCTTCAGTGATTCTGGAGAGCTGACGATCCATAAAAGGATTCACACAGGGGAGAAACCCTATAAGTGCACGGAGTGTGGCATGAGTTTCAGAAAAAGTAGTAGCCTTGCTATTCACAAGAGGATCCACACGGGTGAGAAACCATATACATGTCATGAGTGCGGAAAAAGCTTTAGACATAATCATTCACTCAGGATCCATAGAAGGCTTCACTCAGGGAAGAAACCCTATAAATGCCTAGAGTGTGGAAAATGTTTTAGTCAGAGTGGCCAGCTTACCTCCCACAATAGGATCCACACAGGAGAGAAACCGTTTAAATGCATCGACCTTGGAAAGAGTTTCCGAGACAGCAGGAATCTTACGCTCCATAAAAGAATCCACACAGGGGAGAAGCCGTATCAGTGTGTGGAGTGTGGAAAGAAATCCAGAACCTGGAGTGACTTTAATCGCCATAAGAAGATGCACAGCAGGAAAAGAGGACGCTAATTGGTTCATGTTGATTCTCAAAATTTGCTTCATCCCCACAGAAGTGTCCCAGGAGAATCTGTAGAAATACATAGCATGTGGGAAGGGCTTCCAAAGTAGCAGAAATTTCAACCCTTTAAAAATAAGATTGTTGCGTTGTATATTTAAGTCACGCCAGAACAAAGAGAAATAGGATCTTCAGTGGAGACTTCACTGGGCGAAAGAGACGCAAAAGAATGAACCATTGAACCAATACAAGACTCAAGTTTTTTTTGTCAAAAATAAATACTGGACGGTTGGCGTTGTGTCTGCACCATCTAAAATTGATTGGGTTCAACTGATTTCTAGTCTGAGGTACGGTATTGATTGTGTTTGTTTTCTGTTAATGCCCTAACTTCTACCGTAGCTAAAGGTTTAGCTTACACATCTCAGATATGTCGGCTCAGTTGAAGCCTACAAATCATAAAAGGGCCAAGGTTCACCATCCCTGGTCTAAATAGAAGGATCCTTGGAGATTCAATTGACAGGTTAACCTTAGAATAGAGGCGTAAACGCTTCAGCTTGCTAAATCAGAACCCCAAATGTACCACGGGACAAGGCAAAAGGCACAAATAGGAAAGATTTGCACCTGTTCACCTTTAAAAAGAAGAAGTATGCTGTTAGAAAAATAGGAAGTATCATGGAAAGCTTGCTAGAGGACTGCTAAAGCAACGTTTATGAAAGTGTGGTTACTCTGTGCATACATTAGCATAACTTTAAATAGCTTTGCTGGGCTTTGTATTATGTACACTACTGCTAAAATGTTTGTGTAAAACAGGCAGGAACTACTGCAAAAGGGAGAAGAGGAAATACCTTCTGACTCTGACTTGTAAACTGTGGGAAATGCTCTATAAAACCAACCAGTGGACATTGGTGGGATAAACAGGCTTTGAGAGAGATCTTTTTGTGCCACTTTTTCCACAGAATAAAATCTTTGCTTACAGTCTCCAACTCAATGTGTTCAGTTTGAGGCACGGGCACATCTGGTAACACGGCTGGATCAGGAAAGGTAACGAAAACCAAAAGTGTGTTTGAGTTCAGAAGGACCTCTTTCCTTCTTTCAACCACTCTGGAAGTGCAATTGTTTAGGAGGAAATGCGGAATACAACAGGAACTCTATCTCTGAAGTATCCTCTATTAGACGTGGAGCTGTTTAACTAGGAGAAATTATTTTGGACTGTATAGTGTAGTTTTTCTTTGGAACTTCATGCACTGTTAAATGTATTGAATATTTCTCAACTCGGACCTTTTAAATATGTAAATATTAAGTATTTTGTAACTCACAGGTTTTTTTCAGCTTCAAAAATGGTACGGTTAATGGGACGCTCTTCTGGACCATCAAGGGTGTCCATTGGCTTTGCATTTATTGGGGATAATATTAGAAAAAAAGCTGTTTCTTTTTCTCTCCCCCACCCCCCTAGCTTTATTTGCCTTTTGGAGCATGGGAGCAATCTCTAAATTGTATTGCTCTCAGACATGCCCCATCAACACTTCAAAAAATATTTTTTGCTGCATTTGAAACATAAAAACCATAGAATGACAGAGCTGGAAGGGACCTTAGAGGTCTTCTAGTCCAACCCCCCTAACCCTAACCCTAACCCTAACCCATTTCAGACAGGGGGCTATCCCGTCTGTTACATTTTAAAAGGCTCCAGTGATGGAGCACCCACAACTTCTGGAGGCAAGTTGTTCCACTGGATAGTTGTTCTCATTGTCAGGAAATAATGGAGGAGAATCAAATTTGCAAGAGTCTCTTAATAAAAGTAGTTTTAGCCTTCCTGCGGATTTGATTTCCTGATCTGGTCTACTAGTGGACTGACAGACATCTTGGACACTTGAGTTGCCAGTGCTGGCACACAATTAGGGAACTGGTCGGGATTTAGAACTGAGCTAGCAGTCCAGTGTTTCTCAGTCTTGCCAACTTGAAGATGAGGTGGACTTCAAGTCCCAGATTTCCCCAGCCAGCCATGCTCCAAGTTGCCAAGGTTGAGAAACACTGCTCCGGTCAGTTCCTGCACCATCAAACACACATTGAGATAACAGCTGCACAACAGCTTTCTGATTTCCCTACTCCTGTTTACCAGTGCTGCTTCCTTCTGAGCCAAAAGCCCCTATTTTGTTTTCTTAATCAGTTGTTGCTCACATTGGAACAAGAGCTTGAGATTCATCTCACAACCAAGTCTCTTTTCTTTCAAGTTTCTCCCGCGGGTGGCCTCTGATTTCTAGGACCCAAAAGTGAAGGCGAATGAGAGCTTCCTCCCAGATAGGGCAAACTCTGGATGCGGACTCCCATTTCCTGCTCCTGTCCCCCTCCCCAAATACCAGGGGGCAACCCATAATATTCCCCCCTTGCAACAAACTCTAGCAAAATTTCCAGGGTCTGAAGTTATGGGGCTGCCAGGACTATATTGAATTCTACTGTATGGGGCAATATTAATGTGTTAGCAGGGGTTTTCAATTCAATTGTATAGAATGAAGGATGTGTGTTTTTGTTTTACTTTTTATAGTTTTCTTATGTATGATGTACACTGAAGATGGCATTTAATTTCGTTGTACGAGGTGCAATGACAATAAAGTACTCCTCCTCCTCTGGCTTCTGATGTTGGTAGAGGGAGCCCCCTAGTAGCTCTTGCTGCTAAGAAGTGCTTGTGCAGAAATATCGTGTGTGTGTGTGTGTGTGTGTGTGTATAGTGTAATAAAGAGAAACAATGCTTTTATTGCTCAAGAGTTTCTCACAATCAAAATTAGCAACTAAGGAAATGCCAGGTGTCTCATTATGATTTGGAAAAATGTTAATGTTTGGCAAGATGAATATAGATGAAGGATTTCACAAGACCAGCTAATCAGGTTTGGTTTGGGTGTTTATTCACTTATTTATATCCCACCTTTGTTATTTTTACAAATAACTCAAGGTGGCAAACGTATCCAACACACTTTCCTCCTGTTTTCCCCACCACAACAACACTGCAAGGTGAGGTGGGCTGAGAGAGTGACTGGTCCAAGGTCACCCAGCTTGCTTTCATGGCTAAGGCAGGACCTGAATTCATAGGTTTTTTTGCTGACAACTTCTGGAGGCAAGCTGTTACACTGTATTAATTGTTCTCACAATCAGGAAATTTCTTCTTAGTTCTAGGTTGGTCCTCTCCTTTATTAGTTTCCATCCATTGTTTCTTGTCCTGCCTTCAGATGCCCTGGAGAATAGCTTGAGTTCCTCTTCTTTGTGGCAACCCCATAAATATTGGAATGCTGCTATCATGTCATCCCCTAGTTCTTCTTTCCATTAAATTAGACATACCCAATTCCTGAAACAGTTCTTTGTATGTTTTAGCCTCCAGTCCCCTAATCATAGCTGTTGCTCTTCTCTGCACTCTTTCTAGAGTCTCAACATCTTATTTGTATCATGGCAACTCAAACTGGATGCATTGTTCCAAGTGTGATCTTACCAAGGCATTATAAAGTCGTACTATAATAATTGTTCAGCTTTTAGGTAAGGGATTCCTCTATATATAATCACCTACAAAAGCAGCCAGAGAAACAGACTTTTCCCTGAAAAATAATTAATGATCTAAAACACTGGGTGGGAATTATACCGTTAAGAAAATTGCATCAGAATCAGTTTCCCGTTTCATTTTTCAATATTAGCTGTTCTTTTGTATTTAGATCTGGTCTTAGTAAAATAATGTAGCACTTGGGGATGAAGATACATCCCAGCAGACCAGCACTGGAAGCCAAGATGGAGAAGACCTGCACGGCCACCATGTACTTTCCCTTGGTGCTCAAGTAGGTGGGCACAAAGGATATCCAGACGCTGCAGAAGACCAGCATGCTGAAAGTGATCAACTTGGCTTCATTGAAGGCTCCTGGGAGGTTCCTAGCTAGGAAAGCCACCATGAAACAGATAGTGGCCAGGAAGCCCATGTAGGTGAGAGCAATGTAAAACATAGCAGTGGAGCCTTCATTGCATTGCAGAATGATCTGACCAGACTGTGAATACATGTCAGAACCAGGGAATGGGGGAAAGACTCCTAACCAGATGGAACAAAGGATGACCTGGATGCTAGAACAGGAAAGGATGATGGAATTGGCCAAACCTTTCCCCAACCATCTCCTCACTCTGTTCCCTGGCTTTGTGGCTAGGAAGGCCAGCACCACCATGATTGTTTTGGCCAAGACAGAAGAGACAGCAACTGAGAAGATGATGCTGAAGACTGTTTGTCGAAGAAGGCAAGTGGCTCTCCTTGGCTGACCAATGAAAAGGAAGGAAGTGCAGAAAGAAAGCAGTAGGGAGACCAGGAGAACAAAGGAGAGATCCTGGTTATTGGCCTTGACGATGGGAGTTTCTCGGTATTTACTGAAGATTCCCAAAACAAAACTGGAGGTTAAGATTAGGAAGAGGGCAAAGGAGGTAAGGATGACTCCCAAATTCTCCTGATATGACAAGAAGGTGATGATTTTGGGGATACATTGGTCTCGGTTCTTGTTCTGATGTTGATCTTCTGGACATCTGGTGCAGTGGTCTGCATCTGCAAAAGACAACTGTAACATCTTCCATAAATGTATAAAGTGGGAATTATAATTTGGAGTCATATTGTCAGCTCAGAAAACTCAAACCTAACACTTGGTGTGTCTGTTTGTATGGGAGTGGAGGAGAGAAGGAGCTATGAGTGCATGTTGGTGTATGTGTTTGCATGCACAAGTAAGTCACCAAAACTGATAAAGAGAGAAGGTGTAGCTGGGTGAAGAAGGGGTAGAGTTTGAAGCAAGACATGCTTTGTTTGCCAAAAAGTCTTGTTTCCTGGAGGATTTTTTCCTGCCTTTTTCCTTCTCTGGAGGACTGTTGGGACCAAAAAGTGAGAAGTTAAATATAGGAAGAGAGAGAAAAGAGGGAAAAATATCTCAATGATAAAAAAAAAGCTTCATAGAAAATGGAATCTTTGTTCCTTTCCCAAAGACTATCTTGACTAAGTCACCCACCTTCTTGAGTGGAGATGCTCCCTTCTGCACAGGGGATGCAGTTATAACAACAACTTGGTTTTCCCTCCTGGACTACCTTGAAATATCCGGGTTGACAAGCCTCCACACACCGAGAATATGGCCAGGGCTGAAAATGAAGGGAATTAGCATTTAGAACCATTAACACAACTGATCAGCTATGAAATGAGACATAGAGTTGGAAGGGAGTTGACAAAATAGGAACGAGCCATGGTGGAGCAGTGGTTAGAATGCAGTATAGTAGGCTAACTCTGCCCACAGTCAGGCATTCAATCCTGATGGGCTTGAGGTTGACTCATCCTTCCATGGATAGTAAAATGAGGACCCAGATTTTTTACATCATCACCCAATATACTGATGTTGTAAACTGCCCAAAGACTGCTGTGAAGCACTATGGGGTGGTATATAAATCTAAGTGCTATTGCTAGGTTGAGCAAAACCGACCATTCCAGAAATGGAATATTCTGGAAAACTCATTTCTCCTTAGGACCATATTAAACTGGTCATTCCAGGGTTGGTCCAATAATTTTCTTGAAAGTAATTCTTGAACTTGGAAAGCATTTGTAGTAGTCCAGTCGTGGTATTCTGGACAAAGAATACCTATTTTGAGGGTGCCCTATGTTTGGAACAGTACCAACTGCTTCTCATTTGGAGGATTGACTTCTGGAATATTGCCAAAGTAACTCTGGAACAACCATCTCATTACTATTCTGAAATGAAATGGAAATTCTAGAATTCCCCAGCACCTGTTCTATCAAATCTCTGGCCACAGCTTCAACTTGTTGAATCTATATGCCTCCAAATGAACAAATGAAGTTTTACTTCTCTTCTCATAAATCTTCCCTCCATTTCCCTTTATTCTTATGTCATTTCTCCCTGTGTCTTTGGGACAGAAAACTTTCTTCTTAGAGTCTAGAAAACACCTTGCCCATTGTTGATGTTGAATGAAAGGAATATTAATGTACTTCAGTTATTGCTGATGCATGCTACATAACTGAAGAAGCCAAAGAATACTAAGAAGAAGACAGTATGTGCTTCATCAATTACAAAAAAGCCTTTCGATTGTGTTAGTCAAAACAAGCTGTGGAATCTGTCCTTAAAAATGAAATATCTCATTGTCTTCATGAAAAACTTATACACAGATCAGAAGGACTAGGGGTGATAAGATAGCAGTCTTCCAATATTAGAAAAAAAGATGTTGAGACTGGAAAGAGTGCAGAGGAGATGATTAGGGGGCTGAAGGCTAAAACATATGGAGAACAGTTTCAGGAATTGCGTTTGTCTAGTCTAGTGAAAAGAAGGACAAGGGGTGACATGATAGCAGTGTTCCAACATTTGAGGGGCTGCCACAAAGAAGAGGGGAGTTAAGCTATTCTCCAAAGCACCTGAAGGCAGGACAAGAAGCAATGGATGGAAAGTAACTAAGGAAAGAAGAAACCTAGAACTAAGGAGAAATTTCCTACAGTTAGAACAATTAATCAGTGGAACAGCTTTCCTCCAGAAACTGGGTGCTCCATCACTGGAGGCTTTCAAAAAGAGATTGGATAGTCACTTGTCTGGAATTGTATAGGCTCTCCTGCTTGAGCAGGCAGTTGTACTAAAGATCCCTGAGGTCCCTTCCAACTTTATTGTTCTGTTATTCTTCACCTGGTTGTTCCATTTGGACCACACAATGGCTTCCTTGTTTATGCTGAATTTGACACGTGCAGATTTCTCTCTTGCTAGACTGCCAAATTTCACTCTAGTGGCTGACCTATTAGGAAACCACAACCAGCACACGATGTCAAAGTCAGCCATCAAATTTCCATTTCCATCTGCATACATTCCGTCCATGGTGTTATTGTACATCTGAGGGTTCTTCAGGAAAGGGTGGAGCTACAGAGAGAAGATGGAACAATGTAGAAGACACATTATCAGTTTTATTATCTTAGTCATGGAAATACCACATCTGAATCGCTAATGGTGTCAGATCTCTGGAAATCAATTTGTGTACAAAAGGAATGGTTTCTGAATGTTTGTGCTTGCCTTCAGAATTAGGGGTAGATATAATCAATCTTTAGAAGGCCAGATCCTGAAGATGAAACTCAAATACTTTGGCCACCTAATGAGAAGGAAGGACTCACTGGAGAAGAGCCTAATGCTGGGAACGATTAAGAGCAAAAGAAGAAGGAGGCAGAGAATGAAGTGGCTGGCTGGAGTCGCTGAAGCAGTCAGTGTAAGCTTAAATGGACTCCAGGGGATGATAGAGGACAGGTGTCAGCGTTCCAGGAAGGCCTGGAGGAACGTTGTCCATGGGGTTGCGAAGGGTCAGACACAACTTCACGACTAACAACAACAACAACAATAATCAATCTATAGGGCAGCACAGTGGTTAAGAAGCTGGGCTTATTGGATCGAAATCTGCAGCTCCAGTTTGAGACCCGAGCGCCATGCGACAGGGTGAACATCCATCCAACCCCAGCTTCATGATGTCATGCTGGCCATATGACCGCAGAAATGTCTTCGGATAGCTCAATGGTCTTGAAGTGGAGATGAGCACTGCCCCCTATAGTGGGCAATGACTAGCGGAGTAAAATTTCATGGCTAGCTTACTGATTCTGACAGATTTTGAGCCCCATTCAAATGATGCAATGAAAGATAATGGTAAGGTAGGAAATACAATGAGAAGAGTATATAAATTCCTTCCTCAAATATCATATTCTTGAAATTGAGAAAAGAAAATCTTTGTGCACAGAAAAAGAAGAGCTGTAATGGTATGTGACCCCCAGAGCCAAGACTAAATCACAATTTGGCACAGTTAGAGACCAGCCTAAACAGGGAAAGGAGAATGAAACCAAGGGATTTTATTAAAGGAAAAGATTCATGAAATGTAATTGCTGCAATGCATGTACTGTTTGGAGAGAAATATAAAGAATGGATTTTGGAATCGCTAAACCTGTCTGTGGAGATTCTCAGTCATCCAGGTCATGGTTGTCCCACAGGTGGTTTTTCCAAAAGGCAATTGGACTTTCTTGAATTTTTTTCCCCTTGGAAACTGTTTAGCTTCTCATCCAAAAAGCTCCTTCGGAACTGAAGAAGCTTCTTGGATGAGAAGCAAAATATTTTCCAAGAAAAAACACCCAAGAAAGTCCAGCTGCTTTTTGGAAAAAGCACCTTTGGGGCCAAACCATATTTCAGATTCAACCCATATATTGCACCCTTTTGTATGAGATGGGGAAGGGAATACCTGCCACGGCTGAAGCTTTTGAACTTTCATCCTATCTTTTCTCGCCATTATTGTCCTCAGGGACTGGGAGGAATAGGCCTCATTTAAGGCACGGGCCACTGTCCAGATGGCATTGTAAGTTAAGGAATTGTCTAGTGAGAAGATCCTTTCAATCTTCTCTTGAGCTAGAGACTCCAAGTTCTCTTTCTCTGAACACCTTATCTGGCCTTTCACAGACAAGTTAGACTTTACATATGAACAATGAAAATGTTTATGAATGAGTTGCTGCATAAGATGGTAGAAATATTTAAAACCATCGTATCTAGTCCTCTTCTTTGTCTGGATAAGAAAAGAAAAAATACTGTGGGTATGTCTGAAAGGGAAATCACTATATATTATCTCCATAGTGAGGTCCCATAAAGCTGTTGTGATCCAGACTTTCCCTATAACACGTTTTCTCAAGAGCTTAAATATATAATCGGTAATAAGTATTCCATCTACGAAAGATGTAAACTCTACATAGTAAACAAATACATTGATTTGCTTCCATTTGTGGAAAACAGAAATCAGATAGTCAAAATTCTTGGTATTCAGTAAGGTGGGTTGTGCAAAAACAACACAAATGCCATTCTGTGCCAGCACAGGAGTGAAAGTCCTAATGAAATGTTCTCCATTATCAGTGTCTGCAGCAAAGACCCCTGTGAATGTCCACCGAAAGTATTGGAGCAATTTAATAATGCCCAAATATTGGGCACCTTCTTTGGGGATGGTCCGGGAGAAAAAAGGAAACTGAGTTTTATCACTCATGGATGGTGAAGTAAAAGTGTAGCTGATCTGAAATAGAAAAGAGAAAAGAATGACATCTAATGATATGGTACTGAAAAAGTAGCATTAGAGCTCAGATAATAACTGGATGATTTCAGACTAACTTGATGGACACAATGGGACAGTACAACACCTGAAGGCAAGACAAGAAGCAATGGATGGAAACTAATCAAGGAGAGAAGCAACCTAGAGCTAAGGGGAAATTTTCTGACAGTGAAAACAATAAACCAATGAAACAACTTGCCTTCAAAAGTTGTGGGTGCTCCATCACTGGAGGCTTTTTTTAAAAGCACCCCATCAATGAACATTATGAAGGTTAAAATTGAGAGGAAATCCAAGTGTCAGGGTTCTGACGGATGCCCTAATTAATTCATGAGCCTCAAGCCAAGCTTCAAAAGAAATCCAGTTTCTTATGTTGGCACAGACCAGGTGGAGCCAACTCTGACCTGCTTTGCACTTTGCCTCTGACATTCTTCCCCCCTCCCCCCAATATGTGTCATCAGTCACATTCCCCAACGAAGCAATTTCGCGGGTTGTAAAAGTCACTCCCTCCAGCCACTGGGGGGTTTCTGTGGAGATGACCTTGACGTATCAATTGGAATGTGCTTTGTTTTGACTGAGATGCCAGGTCCTTGATGCAGCTGCAAAGTTCGCTTTCCCATCCCCCTTGCCTATGATAACTTGAGAGCAGGTCAGGGATGCTTCATGAGTTGACACCAAGTCTCTTGTAGGAGATGACCAGGCGGAGCCCAAGGGAGGGGTCAAGCATGTAATCAGTCAAGTTATTTCATGTCCCCAAGTGATCTACAGTAAATTCAGCCCTCCTTGAATTCCATCGAATTTATCTACCACCAATTTGCCTTGACCGTTAGTAGTTCAGATACTTATAGAGAACTAGCATGGAATAAACTTGTAGTCCTTTGAATAGCTTTGCTTCCTGATATCTTGTGCCAGACACCTCCTCTTATGAGAAGTGACAGTGTATGTCAACATGAATAATTTGAGATCTGCCCAGGTATAAATTCTGTAGTATTGCATTATATTTGTTCACTCAGTGGCTGAGGGGTACCGTTTTCTGGAGTACAATAAAGATAGAGTTCTATTTTAGCCTTTAGGGCAGCCTGAGAATTAGGTTCAACGTGATAGTTGTTACTGTTAAACTAGGGACCTTGGTTTTAAAGAAATTTCTCTTAGAACATAGAATAATAGAATTTAAAGGGACCTTGGAGGTCTTCTAGTCTAACTGCCTGCTTGAGCAGGAGACCCTATACCATTTCAAATAAATGATTGTCCAGTCTCTTTTTGAAAGCCTCCAGTGATGGAGCACCCACAAGTTCTGAAGGCAAATTGTTCCATTGGTTGATTGCTCTTGAGGAACACTCCTCTTAGACATTACATCTCTCCCCACCAATCTCTTTACGCTCTAATGCTGGGAAAGGTGGATGGAAAGAAAAAGAAGAAGACAATGACCAGCAGCAAAGTGGATGATCTCAGTGCATTGTTGGAAGACCTAAAAGATCAGGTTAGGAATAGATTGCCATTGAGAAACTCTAGATGTGTGATCATTAGGAGTAAAAAAACAACAACAACTTAAAAGTCATGCAATCCATCCATCCATCCATTAACATCAAACAATGGACTGAAATCAAACAACAGATGGACACTAACCAAGGAGAGAAGCAATCTAGAACTAAGGTTCTAGCAACCTAATAGTGAGAACAATTAACCTGTAGAACAGTTTGCTTTCAGAAGTTGTGGGTGCTTCATCACTGGAAGCTTTCAAAAAGAGAATGAACAACCATTTATCTGAAATGGTAGGGTCTCCTGCTCGAGCAGGTGGTTCAACTAGAAGACCTCCAAGGTCCCTTCCAAATCTGTTATTATATGTATGTCTTGAATTTAGGAATGTTGAGTCCATAAATACCCAGTATTTGTGGACTTTTCTGAGTAAAAGTCTCATATGAAGGAAATGATAAACTACCCCTCTACTCACATACCTGTGCTACTTTGTATATGCCCAATATAGCAGCAATGTGGATGGATATGTCAGAATCAGCCTCTTCCAGGAGAACGAGTATGTTTTTCTTCCTTCCACAACTGTAGTTGGGAACATTGGCCTCTCCAGTTGACAGCAGGTCCAACAGACCATCCAAAGTCATTTGTCTGCTTCTAAAGTTATCTTGGAGACTATATCCCAGAGTGATGTTGGGTAAGATGTGGGAATCTTTGTTGATCTCCTGAATGGCAAAAAGGAAGGACAGAATTTTCCAGTACATCACATCTGCTTCCCTGAAAATACATGCACATTGTGTCATCATTCTGCATTGAGGAAAAGTAATGTTCCTGAATTAAGGATCCCTGCCTAATTCCACATCTCTGCATCACTGAATTAAAACAGAACTCAAGACTCTAGAAAGAATGCAGAGAAGAGCAACAAAGATGATTAGGAGACTGGAGGCTAAAACATACAAAGAACAGTTGCTGGAAATGGGTTTGTCTAGCTTAATGAAAAGAAAGATTAGGAATGACAGGATAATAGTGCTCCAATATCTAAGGGGTTGCCACAAAGAAGAGGGAGTCAAGCTATTCTCCAAAACACCTGAAGGCAGGACAAGAAGCAATGGATAGAAACTTATCAAGGAGAGAATCAATCTAAAACTAAGGCGAAATTTCCTGTCTGTAAGCAGAATGAATCAGAACAACTTGCCTTCAGAAGTTGTGAATGCTGCAGCTCTGGAAGTTTTTAAGAAAAGATTGGACAACCATTTGTCTGAAATGGTATAGGGTTTCCTGCCTGAGCAGGGGGTTGGACTAGAAGACCTCCAAAGTCCCTTCCAACTCTGTTATTCTGTCAGAACTGAAGCAACCTAGGCAATTCTGTTTTTATTAGTTTTGTCTCTGTTGATATTGTGAGCTGCCCAGAGCTGTTTTGGAGTTGGGTGGTCAAATCTAATAAAATCAATCAGTCAATTAATCAAGATAGAGCTGGAGGTGACCTTGGAGGTCTTCTAGTCCAATCTGCTGCTCAAGCAGGAGATCCTATACTATTTCAGACAAGTGGCTGTCCAGCCTCTTCTTAAAAACCTCCAGCGATGAAACACCCACAACTCCTGAAGGCAAGGTGTTCCACCGGTTAATTGTCCTCACTGTTGGGAAGTTTCTCCTTAGTTCCAGGTTGCTTCTCTCCTTGATTAGTTTCCATCCATTGTTTCTTGTGCTGCCTTCTGGTGCTTTGGAAAATAAATTGACCTCCTGCTCTTTGTGGCAACCTCTCAAATACTGGAATACTGCTATCATGTCACCCCTAGTCCTTCTTTTCTCTAGATTAACCAAACCCAAATCCTGCAAGTGTTCTTCATATGTTTTAGTCTCCGGGTCTTTGATCTTTTTAGTTGTTATTCTCTGAACTTTTTCCAAAATCTCAACATCTTTTCTGTAATGTGGTGACCAAAATTAGATGCAGTATTCTAGATGTGGTCTTACTAAGGCCACTACTTCACATGATTTTGATTCTGTGCCTCTGTTTATACAAACAAGGATTGTATTAGCTTTTGAGTTCCCTCGCAGGGTTTTTCTAATTAGCTTCAGCCCATCTTGGAATTTATTTGGCTAGTTTATACAAGAGGCTTAATTTGATGAGTGAAAGACCAAGTAGCATTCAGACAATGTGCGAAGCTTTGTTAAGGTGAATCTTACCTCAAGTTTGTGTTGGTTAGTGTGTGGTATGCAGCAGGCCTATTAAGTTAGCTTGCAACTAAATGTATTGGATAATCCCAGAAAATGGGTTAATTGAGCAATCAGGACTTGTGTGCATTCTGTCCATTTTGCTTAGTTCAAAGTGGGGGAGAAATATAACTCAAAATTGCTGAGTTATCAAAGTTTTATGGTCTCTCTGAGCTGAGTGAGGAAACAGAAAACTAGACAGAAGATAAAAGATAAGCAACATAGCAGTGTAAGATGTGGACAACAAAAGCAGCAACAAAACAAAGAACCACGAAGAAACAGTGCTGTAACTTAAGAGCAAACTCACAAAATGGAAACATATAGAAATAGGAAAGTTCAGAGTCATTGTGCAATGAGAGTCCCTCTTCTGAAAAGTTCAATTCAACAATTATTTAATAAATGATTGAGTTCTAAAAAGAAAACCAATTTCATACAACACCAGCTTGATAAATGCACAGATAAAAAGCGCAGATTGTGGTGTAGCTCCATCACCTACGGGATGACTTACCCATAAAATTTTGTAGAGGGACTCACGTCGAAAGTAAATGGTTGCATTTTAGCAAGATTGGTTGCAGAGAAGAGTCCACTAATGAGATGGTGTCCTGGCTTGTAATGATTGAATGGGCCTACTGCGTCCCTCCCCATAGTCAAGAGGCATTTGACACTGAGTATCCTGCAGGTAGCCTGTGGCAACAGGAAGAGCAGCGTGAGAAGCAGAAGCAACCAGAACATTTCTGATCTGAGCTTCACCTTAGGAGAAGCACAAAGTTTTGTGAAACAGGATTGAATTTCAATGGGTTTTCTAAGGCATAGGAAGTCCAGCAAGGATTTTCCAGTGATAGAACCGGAGTCAATACAGTAACACAACAACTGCTGGCTGTGAAGCTCAGTCTAGCTTCCCAGTGGCACGAGATGTATTTATGCACTAACTTTACTGCTCGTAAATATTACTGTATGTTGCCCCTGAGTCTGTTGTTGATTTCAAGACCAGTTGCCAGAGGGGAAAAGAATCCCTTGGCATGAAGGCAATGAAGAAAACACAGTCATGTTAATAATTACAAGGAGTAGCATGACCTTTGTGAAATCTTCAGGTCTGTGCAGACCCATGCGCTGGAACCAGCTGGAGAATTACTGATGCAACTCTTACTACAAATCAAGGAAGGAGATCAGATTAGATTAGATTAACAGAGTTGGAAGGGACCTTGTAGGTCATCTAGTCCAACCCCCTGCCCAAGCAGGAAACTCTACACCATTTCTGACAAATGGCAGTCCAACCTCTTCTTGAAAGTCTCCAGTGATGAAGCTCCCACAACATCCGAAGGCAAGCTGTTCCATTGGTTGATTGTTCTCACTGACAGAAAATTTCTCCTTAATTCCAGGTTGAATCTCTCCTTGTTCAGTTTCCATCCGTTATTCCGTCTGGCCTTCAGGTGCTTTAGAAAATACCTTGACCCCTTCCTCTCTGTGGCAGCTCCTCAAATACAGGAAGACTGCTCTCGTGTCTCCCCTGGTCCTTCTCTTCCGTAGACTAGCCATAACCGGTTCCTGCAACCGTTCATTGTATGTTTTAGTCTCCAGTCCTCTAATCATCCTGGTTGCTCTTGGCTACTGTCCTACTGATGGGCACTGTGGAGGATTAATCCACACCCCCTGCCCTGTGTGACAACTTTTTGAACAGTAGATTTATATCGTGTACTGGAAGACTGCTAGCATGACAAAAGGACTTAATGCAGGAGTAAGACAACACAGGTAGCCCGCGACTTACAACAGTTCGTTTAGCAACCATTCAAAATTACAATGGCATTGAAAAAAGCGACTTCTGACTATTTTTCACACTTATCACCGTTGCAGCATTCCCCTGGTCACGTAATTTCACAATCGCGCTTATGAAGGTTGCAGTATACTGAAGTCACGTGATGATCTCCTTTGGCGACCTTCTGACAAGCAAAGTCAGTGAGGAAGACAGATTCGCTTCACAACTGCATTACTAATTGAAGAACTGCAGTGATTCACTTAACAAATGGGGCGAAGTCGTAAAATGGGGCAAAACTCACTTAACAAATTTCTCACTTAGCAACATAAAATGTGGGCTCAATTGTGGACGCAAGTTGAGGATTACCCGTACAAGTAATCCTTGACTTACAAGCATTCATCCAGTGACCGTTTGAAGTTACAACGACACTGAACAAAGGCGACTTACGGCAGTCCTCACACATATGGCCACTGCAGCGTTCTCCAGCATCACACGATCAAAATGTGTGCCCTTGGCAACTAGCATGTAAATTTACAACAATTTTTTTAAAAATTAAAAAATTAAAAACTGGAACGGACACACTAAAGCACATTTTAGTAATCTTCATTTCTCTTATCCTTCACGGAGTTGTGAATCTCAATGGACCCCTTGTGGTTGCACACGAGGACCTATTGCTGCGGTGTGCAGAACAGGATTTACAGGATTGTGTCAAATTTTTATCAAATGGCCTTTGATTGAGGAACGGGAATACCGAAGAGAAAGAAAAACAGGAGACCAGTTTGGTGAGGGAATTTTAAGTTCAAACCATTGCTCTATTTAGCACACCTCCCTCACTTCTTCTCAATCTGTTAGAGCCAGTTTCACCACACTGGATTGCGATGGGGATAAAACGGAGGCAGAGACAAGAAAGAAGAAATGACAGCTGAGAAAAGGCATCACTGGGGACAGGGACGGTTTTCGTGGAAATTCCAGGGGGGAAAAAGCCTCAAATCTAGTTCAGCTACACTAGCTTTCCTCAGTGCGATATCTCTACATGGGGTGAACCATGCAGGTAGTTCTCAACTGACGATCATTCATTTAACCACAGTTCAACGTTAAAATGGCTCTGAAAAAGTCATGATTTATGACTTGTCCTATAAGTTCACACCACCCCAGGATTGTGATTGGGCTGCTTGGTAACTGGTTTGCATTTACTACAATCGTGTGATCACAACTGACAAACTTCGTAGCCAGTTTCTGACAAGCAAAGTTATTTTTTTTTTAATGACTGTGATTTGCTTAATGACCGCAGTAAAAATTTGGTCCACTCGCATGATGATTTGCTTAAAAACCACATAGAGACAAAGATTCTGATCCCAATTGCGGTTGTAAGTAATGGACTACCTGTAGTCATGGACCTCCTACGGTATTCACTTACTACAATCTGGAGATTAATGCTTAGCACTATAATTGTCAATTGTTATTCCCCGTAATATCTAAATAATTGTATTCTAGTTATGATTATTCAGCCTTTCTTCCCTTGACAGTAAAAGCCAAAGTAGCTGGGAACTCTGGGTTTTGTAAGCCTGGCCATCGTCTGGCAACAGCTCGATCACAGAAAAATACAAAAGATGTGAAGCTGCAAAGCAAATCTATTTTATTTTATTGTTGAAAATTAGAAAAGAATTCAACCATGGAAAATTAGGGTTATTTATTTACTGCCAGGTCAGTGTAATTCCATTCCCCCTTAACATTTTGAATAGCAACAGTCGAGCTGACAACATCAGCAAAGAGATTAAGCAGGAATCGGTCTCAGTGCAGCTGCATTTATGATCTTTCAATGAAAAAGTTCCCTCCCTCTTCTCCTCTTGCTTGCTATTATATAGTGACCCATTAGGCTGATCAATATACGATTTGTTATTTCACTGTGCCAATAGCCTTTACAGAAGAACAGTGCATTAACAATTCTACTGCAACAATCCGATGCAATGCAAAATATGGAGTATTATTTCAGACTCAGCCTTCCTACTACATCATATTTCAAATCCTCTGAATGTATTGCATTTCTACACCAGCAAGTTGCTAAATATACGAGCTTTTATTGTTAGAGCCTGTGGTTGTTCCAGGTGATAGGCAAGGCTGTCCTTTATCCCAACTGCTATGTAGGTGGGCCCTACTTTTCGAGAAAGTTTAGATCAGAAACTCCCATTATATTCAGCAGAACATCCTCCAAGAAAACAACTAAGTTGCGATGAAAGAAAGAATGGTTTAAAAGGGGGACATAGCAATGCAATCTTAAAACACACTGACTAAGAAATAAGCCTGGCTTAGGTGCTAAGAAGGGGGGGGGGGAAGAGGGAGGAATGAAGAAAAGACAGATAGATGGGAGAGAGAGAGAGAGACAGACATTTTAACTTTAACATTTTAATTCTTATATACTGTTTTATATTTTAATGCTCCTCTTTGAGGAAACCGGGCAGTTCAGAAATGCAAAATGTAAATAAATTAAAAACAAAAGAGGAAAGAAGGAGGAAAAAGGAAGAAAGGAGAGAAAGAGAAAGATTTTAACTTTTAACGTTTTCATTGCTATATACTGTTTGATATTTTGATGCCCCACTTTGAAGGAACTTGGCAATTCAGAAACGTAAAATGTAAATAAAGAAATAAAAAAGAGGGCAGGAGGAAAAGAGAAAAAGGAAGGAAAGGAAGGAAGGAAGAAGGGGAAGGAAAGAAAGAAAGAAAAAAGGAAGAAAGAAAGAAAGAAAGAAAGAAAGAAAGAAAGAAAGAAAGAAAGAAAGAAAGAAAGAAAGAAAGAA
>JANHFL010010314.1:0-12263 GCA_032468155.1 Oxyrhabdium leporinum | reverse complement strand
AGGGGAGGGGGAAGGGGAAGGGGATGGGGAAGGGGAAGGAAAGGAAAGGAAAGGAAAGGAAAGGAAAGGAAACGATATGATACGATACGAAACGCAGAAATGTGTAGGGTCTGACTCTCTCATATGCATATTGCAGAGAGACAGAGAGAGAGAGAGAGAGTGCATACTCTGAAGATCAAATATAAAATATGGATCTGTCCATTTTTCTGATTGAAAAATCATTTCACCTCATTTTCACCTCAAAATAGAAATTCGATCAAATAGATATCTATAGCTAAATTATTACTCTGTTAGTACTTTGCATCTTTGTGCATTTTTTATGTTGCTAAGACCTGAGCAGCTGGATCAATAGCACTGGCAGATGCAACACTTAGGGCTGAGTGAGGAGCAATATCAGCCCATACTTTACTTTTATTTGCTACCTGATATCCTATAGGCCCAGGCATGACACACATAGAAGCTTCAACTGTCCTTTTTTAAAATTCAATTCTCTTCTGTTTCTCGAAAAGAAAGAACCTCCCAATACCTACACAGCCCAAGGTCATCTGACACACTGTGTTAATTACTAGCTTCAGCTTGACTTTTCTGTACTATGAGTTACCAATGAAGTAGAAAAGTCCCAATTTAAGTGAGTGCCTCTGTGTTCTATGTGGGTGATCTAAATCTTTGCATTGTACCATAATTTTAAATTTAATTTGCCTCATTTGGCATTTTCTCTGCTATGGTTTTCTGTTAGGGAAGAGATAAATATGAATTTAATTAACTGCCTTCTACTTCTGCATAGGCCAGATGATATATTGCGACAATTCATGGTTATTGTGACTGAGAACCTCCAATTAATTATCATAATAGGAAATAATATGAATATTGAGCATTTCCCAATGCTATGCCAGAAGTCACCTCAATCAAATCAGCAGTGCTAATTGATAAAGTAATGGGTTTGCTAGTAAACCCTAGCAAAATCAATAAACTGTTTCTGTGACCCAGTAAAAAAAAAGAATGTTCAATGTCCTTCAAACTCATTTCTAAAAATCGATTTCTTCTAATTTTTGTTTTAGAAAACAAAATATCCAATAAACTTTTGGACGGTTTTTTTCCAATTAAATAATGCTTTACAGAAATTTAGATATATGCAGAAACTCTCCCATCATTAGTACTAATTATCAAAATTATGCTTTTGATTAACAATAGTAAAGAATGTTAAAGTTTCAGGTTTTCCAAAAAAAAGAAAAAGAAATGCATATTTAGCCAAAAAATAAAGGCCTCTGCTGCTTCTTTTTTCACAGGTAGTGTTTTATATATATACACACTTCATCTATTGAAGTTTGGAGATAAAAATTCTAAATAGAATTCTTGAAGAGTTGAAGCTCCTAGTACATCAAGAGATTATTAAAGAGTTGCTAGTAATGAAAGCTACTTCTGATATTGCTCTTCTTTGTTTATCCTATTATGCTGCTATTAAAAGTACAACCAACTCTGAGAAATCAAACTCTTAATGTAAGTATCAGCAAATATCTTTTTTTTAAAAAAATCAAATGTGCCCTGATCCAGCTAGGAGTCATGTATATGTGGGAAGCCCTCTTTTCCTAGAAGAATGAAATATTTTGAGGAATATTAAAAAAGGGCAGAATATTATATTTCCCTAAATGAGAAATAGAGAAACATGTTTTTTAGAGGCAGGAAGCAGACTCACTCTCTGAGGCTGAAATTGAGGAGACAGCTTTTAAAAATGCAGATTTGGTAATCTATTCGAGACAGGATACTTTAAAACAAAGTCAGAATGGTAGGATTAGAAATAGCCCATTCACTCAAGATCCAAAACAGGATGAAAGTCATTGAGCCACAATAGGAATTTTCAGAACACAAGCCACTTCAATGCACCATCCCAGAGCAGTCCAAACTTCACCTGGGAGCAACAGACAAAAAGCTGACAAATTAGCTCAGCCAAACACCTAGGATTTATATTTCTTCTTTGCCTATAGAGCCAGCTATGACCCCAATATAACCCCCACATGACCCCATAGGAACTGAAAACAGCCAATAGAATACATGTTCTTACACAGGAACAGGAAGCTCAAACACAAAGTCCAAGAAGATATAGAAAACCTCCACTCAACTCCATTTTGTCAGCTTCCTAGAATCACATGTGCTTGGTGGTTTGCTTCACCAATAAATGGACCTTCTTTTCAATTGGCCTCCAGCCTCCATTTTGTTCCACTGCCATTCTCCCGGCTTTGAACTGAACCAGATGGATATTTCTTTCCACATATGTATACAAGCAGGCTACATGAATATCCTAAATTGTATAAACAACTACTCCCTTAAAATATGGATCTGATTGTATCTTCTTTGCCTAAGCTAATTATTGGCTCCCCTAAACAACCAAATTTTAAAAACTTATGATATTTATGTAGTTACTTACCAAGCAAATCTTAGTTATATTAAAGTAACCACAATATGTTTACAATCCCCAAGGTATATCATGATTTTTGAGCACCCCTAATGTTTGGAAGTTGAAAGTTGAAAAATTTGACATGCCCTACAGCAGAGCCAAGCTGAGCCTCATTTTACTTAAAACAATGTTTGCTCCCAAGGAGTCTTAAATATTTTATTTCTGCTTGTTGATTTCTGTAGTTTCCTACTATAAGACATAAAAAGGGCAGAGGTAAGATCCAGCTTTGTGAACCATTTTGCTCTGTAAAGTAATAATTGACACCTCATCCACATAAACCAAGTTTTGGCTCAGAGTACTAAGGTCTAACAAAGTTATTTTGACAACTTGGAAGAAAATCTTACAGACACTTCCTTCTTTCCAGCAAAAAATGTAATAGCAATAAATGCAAAAATAATTATTTGTTATTGAATAGGAGTTAGACCAGGGCTGTCAAACTCCCAGCACATGGACTGGATGTGTCATGCTCTTGCCACATTTACACCCAGTTTAGCGAAGGGGAAAATAGTCCCGATACATCACGTGACGCTGTCGTGACAATGTGAGTTTGACACCCCTGAGTTAGACCAACAATAAAGTAGTGAAAGAGATTGTGTTTGTTCATTTAAAAAGAAAATTGAACCTTGTTTTGATAGCACTGGACTTGGTAGCTTAATTTAGGTTTTAGCAACAAAGCAATGGCAACAAATCTTTTCAGCTGTGACATGAAGATGGCAACTTCTATCTAAAGAACAAGAGCTTTCTTCTTTTATGAACACGAGCAATTCTTTTAGAGCTTTTAAATTAATGATTAGCATTTCACACCATTTCAGACTCTACCTATTTGTTGTGCTTTTGTGACCTCTGTCAGAATCACAGCCTGAAATGTCAGCATCATCTGCTGTATTTGCTGATTGTATTATTAATATACCATTCTGCTTGTTAAATGCACCTAGCTTTAAAGTTGTCCCTGTTCACTGTGGTGAATTGGACAGCATCTTGTAAAATGATCTGGGATTCTTTTGTGGAACCTCAGGAAATAGGATCCTTTGTAAAAGGAACTCTGCCTCAGGCTGCTAGATCTATGCCATTGTTGACTCCTTCAGGTAACAAAGCATGATATGAGCAGCTAGGTTTGAGAGGTGATCAGTGCTTCTTTGAAGATGTGCATGAGGTCTTCTGCCTTGAAGGAGACAGTAATACTCCCTCTCTTGAAAAATTCATTTCTTAATCTGGACCTATTTTTGATCATGTTTACCCAGGCTTCAAATTTCCTTTTCAAATTTCCCTGACAAAATGTCGGGGAATTGTACAGTAGTGTCCAAATGGAGTCAGAGACGCTGACACAAATTTGTAGTTTTATATAAATAAATATATTTTACATCTATATATACAGCAAACGAGATTGGCAGGCACATCACTACAACATGAAATAAATCATCAGGACACACAGAGGACCCAGAAGAAAAAGGTGGGTAAAAAGGGAAAGTACCCCTCCACACCCACAGCAACCAATCACAGTGCAGATTGCCTCATTGAGGGGCCAGCACTCTCCAACCAATGAACTGTACTGTAACTGTGTGTTCTGTTCTGAACCTCACTGTTCCAGCTACTAAATTTAAATATCTTTACAGAAAAAGTAATAGAAATCTGATCAGAAAGAATCCTACAAGAAATAGATTATCTGACATCTTTCCATCAAGATATAGCTCCAAATTTAAGCCAGAAAAATTACATTGGCCTTCTGATGGATAACATTCACTTAGCTTTTGGTGGCAGAAGTATGTCTCTCTTGGTCCTATTAGACTTCTCAGAAGTTTTATTCTTCTGGAAGCCTGCAAATTTGAGAGTATGGATTACTCTAATGGATACTCCAGGCAATATTATTGGGAAAATCATTTAAATCCATTGTAATTCCAAGCAGGGTACCACAGGTTTAACATTCTCCCTTATGTTATTTAATATCTTTAATGCTAAACATCTTGAATTGGGACAGGTCAATCATTGGTACAGGAGCAGATACAATCATTATGCTAATAATGCCCAGTTATAAATCACCATCATAAGGTGCCAAAAAATATTGCATTTGTTCTGGAGGCTACCTTATCAGGAGCTGCCTTTGGAGATGATTTGGTGCAGAATGTGATAGCCAAACTGCTTACAAGACAAACCCATTCATGTGGTGACCCGTAACATTCCAAAGCAAAAGTAAATCCAAATGAAAGCAGTTTGATGTATGGATGAAAGTAAGTTAAATGTAAAGCATATCAACTGACTCAACCTAATGCATATCAGTTTTCAAATCTAAATTTAAGTGAGCAATGGAGCTTCTTAAATAAAGATCTTCTAAAGATTGAATATGAAGGACACTTTCAGAATACTACTGCTGGTTGTTACTTTTGGTGAAATTCTTCAGATTAGCAGGGTTAGATTTCAGGCCTCTCCAACACCTCAGAATTTGTGTCTATTGAGAGTATGCTGTATTGTTGTAGTAAATAATTTGTGGTGGTGGTGTTAGAGTTTTCATTTTGTACTACTCTTACTACTCTGTGCTCTATGCATCTCAATCACTTTAAATATCATTAACAGAATAAATAAACATATGTGTTTATTAATGCAGTGCAGTAATAGAAAAGCCTAGGAGACCATTTACCTTCAATGATACATTTTTATTAAAGAACTACTGCTTCTTTTTCCCCAACAGTGGTCTTATATAAGGAAGAAGCTACTATCCCCATAAAAAAGGATCTTGGGAAATCTCATTTAAATTTCAAGGACCTCTTAGGGGATAGTTGCTAATGATTATGCTAATTGGCATAGGGTCTGACTGACAGTTATGTCAGGGAATGATTTGCAAATCACATTTTCTTGGAGCTTATTAGCAGACTCATTAACTGTACAACAGTACATTACTTCCAGAAAGTCAGATCTAAGCAGAAAATTAAAATTATTTGCTAAATGACCTAATAAAATTGAATAAAATGTGCTGAGAAAATGAAAACAAAAGTATATCAAGACTCCAAATATATTGGCTTAAACAAAAATGAATAAAAAGAAAAATCAAGTTGAGCTCTGCTGGTCAGCATCTGCAATCCAGAAGAAGATTATTAAAATGCTATTTAACAGTGAAACAATAACAGTCCTTTCTTGGCAATCTTTGTCACCTGGTAAAGGTGATGCATTTCAACTATTGCCCTTTCTCCCTACTCTATTGGCTCTGTTCCTACAACATTTATAATTGGATTAAGAGAGTGGGATGGGGTATTTTAGTGTTCTTTGAACTCACTAAACAAGAATACATTAATATAATTGATTCTCTCAAATAGTTTAGCCCAAACAGATGAGTATTTCTACCCATGACTGATTATATTGATAAGTCCACCCAGTCATGCCCTACATACAGGCAAGTTAACTTCTTTTTCTACTGTCTGTGATCAAGACAAAAGCCTAAAGTTAATATAAAAATAAGTCTTCTCTAGGCATTCCATCATTGTTTTGTCTTTGTCCCATCTATGGCCCAAAGGAGATGCCAATACAGTATCATTACTTTTCCCCCACCTCACTTATTGTTGAAGGGCAACTTCTGAAGAAGATTAAAATAGAACAAGCAAGAAGTGGGAAGTGATAACTTCACCATTTCCTTTGTGGGAGAATGAAAATTAATGGCTGCCAGATGACTGAGTCATCAAGGATCATATGCTGCTGGGAGATAGGATCAGTAACCAGCTTTTGCTGTTTTGTTTTTATAGCATTTTCCAAACTTGGCTCATGTGAGATAGCATCTGCCACTGTTAATCATTATTTAATTGATTTATATGCCATCAAGTACTACAGGAAAAATCATCAGAATGCAATGAGCTTTAAAACTATTTTTTTCAGGTGAAAGAGAACATGGGTGATGCTCAGGTCAGCTCCTAATTACTGAAGTATGCTTTACACAAAATGCAGTTGTAATCTCTGCTGGAATATCACTTTCAGGGTTTATCACTTGAGGGTATCTTCCATTGCTAAAGAACTTATAATGCTGGTTGAACTCTGCTTCCCTGAAATTTCAACTTGCTTTTTCTAGTTTTCCTCTCTAAACTGTATGGCAGTTGTTGAGATATTTGAAGACAATTATAATTTGTTTTACAAAGGATAATGTCTTTTGTGATTTCAGCCACATAGGTTTATTGGCTCTATGAGTTTACTGAAGGAAGAATATAGTTAATCCAACATATTCCCTCCTTCTTTTCCCCTAATTTCTTAACTTCTTTCTCTGTATTTTAAAAAATGAATAAAAAAAGTTATTTTTAAACAAAGAAGTTTCCAGAAACTTGTCAAAAGGTATGTTTCTTATTAAACTTTGGGAAATACTGGCTAAAAAGAGACTATAAACTCATTATCTCCTTAAATGAGAATGAACATCTGGCTGGAGAATCAGCAGTAATGATCTATATACTTCTGTCTAAGATGGCCATAGTTAAGAAATCACTGCTGATAACATTTTGATCACAGATCCAGCTCTCTGGGTCATTATATGTTTATGATCAGTCATAAGTCAGTTTTCAGCATTGTAACTTCAGACAATTGCTAAGCAAATGAGAACCAGTAATGCAGCTTTACAATAAAGACAGAGGTAATAATCATAGTTGTGCTTCTTGTCTGGACTTTCCTGAATGGCTACTAATAACATGGTATATATCAATGTACAGTGAGAAACATTCAGTCTGTACAACTGTACAACAATTTAAAACTTTACCGCTGCACTAAATATGTATTTCACAAGCCCAACAAAATGCTGGAAGGAACATATAGAAATATATTTCCATTTTACCTCAACATCTTACTAGAGATACTAGATGTCCAGCAAAAGGACATCATTTTTGTCCTTGATCCTCTATCTGGCAGGCATAGCCTTAAAATCTAATATTATCCAGCTTCTTGCATGTCTTGGTTTTTTATTTATTTGTTTGGACTGTTTTCAAGTCAAACTATCGACTGCTTTTTTCCTCATCTGTTGACAACCTAGATTTACATTAATTTTTTATTCCAGAAATTCACTTCAATCCAACTCCTTTAAATTTATAATCACTGTAGTCTATAAATCATTGATCCATCCTATGTTTCTACAGTGAAATTGAAAAAGACTCTCATTGTTGATTCTATATTATTGCTAGCATATGTTCTTGAAAATAACTGGAAAAATATTGTGATTGAAAAACCAGCCTTTCATGATGCTAGGAAAACTAATTTCATAGGCTGGCTAAAGTACTTTTTTTTGCAGTGTAATTTTTGTCATGGATGCCAAGAAAGTTAAAAGTTCATTTGTCCTCCTTCTCCCTTGCCATCATTTGTCTTCCTTTCCAATTATATATATTCCTTTGCTCTCTCTATAGTTGCTATAAATGCTACCTTGCTAAATCAGAAGAAAGAAATATGGATATGAACACCTGTTCCACTAAAAAGGTAGGATTTTTTTTTGATGAAAGGTATCTCATTGCTTGTAGTGAAAAGCCAATCTGAAGCAAAGGTTCCCATTATTGTTTATTTTCCTGTCTGAATGTTTGTTTTCTGTATGAAGTTTCTTTCCCCCATTGCCCTTCCCTGATGCAAAGTTGTTTGTGATGAACTGGGATTAATGAACACTTCAACCTAAATATAAACATGATTCAGAATATGAGCCAAACAACTCTAAACTGAATTGAATTATTGTATACTGAATTGTAGCTTGTCTGTATAACGAATGGAGTGCTGGTAATAATCACGCTTGTACCAATCACACTTGAATCCAAATTGATGCAAATGAGGCAGTGGATGGAAAATTAGTAACTGATTGAGTACTTAAGTAGCAGATCATAGATGAATCAGCTACACAGATACTTGAACTTTATGTCTGTTCTTTTAACTTTTAAAAAAATTAATTGCGCAGAAGGGTAACATTACTTCTATGAGTGTCGTCTATTGCAGGTGTCCACACCTTGTTTTGGTCTGTGCATTGCATCTGATTTTTGAGTAACATGCCAAGATCTACCCTCCAAAAATTAAGCAGAGCAGAGCAACATGTAGACTTGATTTCGTTTCATGTAAAGCAAATAGATGGATTTTAATTGTTTACTTAATAACAATTACTTTCCAGGGAAGTCTGTGGGCAAATAAAAGCTCAAGATGGAAACTTTAAATATATGACCAAAGCCCCATCTCCTTTTGCAGGTACCATTTTAAATTTCCCTCCCCAAGATCCCTTTTGTTACATTTGGAATCACAATTCAGAGGTACCAAGGACCACATGGAACTCTGTAGCTTCAGGTTGTGTATGTGGATTGTACCTCAATCTATAGATAAAATTAATGGCAGCCCAAAAATACACCCAGTTATGTATCTCTTCCACTAGTCCTCTTCCAATCCGAATTCAATTTTAGTGAAGACACTTTAATGAAATTGAAAGGTAATTTGAAAATTAATTAGTAACTGATTGAGTCAGTATCTCTGACTGATGACAAGCCAGGCTTTCCTTGAAGACCTCCATTAAAGGAAAATTCATGTGGTGACTTTTTCCACTGTCTATCCATTGATAAAGGAAGGAACTTCATCCGCTTGTTTAGCCAGACTCTGCTTCTTTGTAGTTTTTAATCAATTGGTTCTGAACCTGCCCTCTGGGCAACATAGAATTAGTCATTTCCTCTTCTGTGTTATTACTGTTTAAATATTTGAAGTGTGCTTCCATGTCTTTTTTGAATTGTGACACCCACAACTGGGCATAATATTCCAAGCAAGATGTGAAATGGGCAAAGCTGAAGTGTAACAGATTACAGGAACTCCTCAATTTTCAACCATAATTGAGCCCAGAAAGATGGTCATAAGTCATGCCAGGTGTTAAGCAGGACATCATGTGACCAACACAATTTTACAATATTTCGTGCAAAAATCCACAATCATTAAACATACAGATTGCCTGCAATGAGTTCTTCTTTCCCCCTAGGAACTAGAGGTAAATACTGGTTTCCAGCAAAGAACACCATAATTGCAAATAGCCATAAATGTGGGCCGAGTTGTCAAGCAACCAAAATACAATCATATAACCATGGGATGGGGGTGGGGGATGTTGGGACTTTGAATCTGTATTTTAAGTACTTATTTTGTGTCCGTCATAACTTCAGCCAGTCATAAAGCAAAGGCTATACTATACTGTACTTGTGACTATACTTGTCATGATCTGCAATTTGTGCTTTTGTTAATGCCTTTCAAAAATAGCATTGGAAGAATATACAAACACTCCATGAATGAATGGGAGGTGGGGATAAAGTTTCTGAAGGAACCCTGATGGTCATCTCACTTGCAGGGTTATCGTAACAGCATTATGGGCCCTGGGCAAAGCAGTGTCCTGAGGCCCCTACAACAACTAGTCACAGGAATAAAAATTTAAATGGTCAATAAAATTAAACATGTATTTATTTTATTGGCACTTCCAACAAATAAATATGTAATAAATATGTTGCTATATTTATATGATACAAGGTGCATTGAAGGATTAACATACACAGATTAGTATGGGGCCCATATGCTCGTGGGGCCCACAGGCAAGTGCCCATCAGGCCCATGCATTAAGACAGCCCTGCTCACTTGTATTTATTTTGAAAGCCTAAATAGGTTCCAAGCTTGAAATTTAAAAGGTGCCTTTTGCTAACTGCCTGAAGCCTTTTCTCCTCTTTGCTGGTGCCAAATTGGACCGAAAAGTCAATACAACTTTAAGTCTATATTTTCTATTGTTAAAAGTACTATTTTACTTTTTCTAATTCACAAAGTAAGAACAAATTTCAGATTGTCCCCACTTTTTTTAAGAAACTAATTATGAATTTAGGACTTAATGAATTTAAACAATAGAACCATTTTGAGGGAGAAAAAAAAGATAATTACTATATTTTATTTGGCTGTGTTCCCAAAATAGCTAAATAGGCTAGTCATTTGTGACAAGATGTATTAACCTTTGTTTTCCCCTTACAACCTATGCCACACTACATTAATTTGTGTAGGATTTTAAAATGTGATATGAGTGAAGTAAAAAACAAGAAGAAGGTTTCAGTATGATATTCTGTAACAGAACCATTTTGAAATGCCTTCCCTTTATAACCTTCCTTCTTCCTTTTATCTGGTGAATTATTCTTAATACCTATAGTTTTTGTCAAGACTGAATGCTTGAAATAGAAGGAAATTTCAAAAATTCAAAACAATGAGTTTGCTAAAGAGCTGCCATAGATATTTTCTTCTTGATATACTTGATTTACTTCTGTTTGGTATTCTCCATAGACGAATACTGAGTATTCTTCTAAAGGGGATGTGTGTCTATTTGTATGTGTATGAGTGTTATACAAAGTTCTTATCCAGTATAGTGTGTGTGAGAGAGAGGGTGGGGAGGAGGGAGGGAGAGGAAGAGAGAGAGAGAGAGAGAGAGAGAGAGAGAGAGAGAGAGAGAGAGAGAGAGAGAGAGAGAGAATTGCCATTTTATACCTACAATGTCCTAAAATAAAGCCATATCTAAAGCTTTGAAAGAAAAGAAAATTGTTAGTCTCTTACAAGGAAATGCTGTGACTGAAGTGACCCAATAAAACTTGTTTTAAATATCCTCATTCAGGAATGTTTGTTTTTCCATGAAATTTTAGCCCAAATCAGATCTGTGTTGACCACTCAATCACCATGCTTGTAAGTGAACTTGGGCTGTATTTCATAAGTGAAAAACAGAAACAAAACAAAACATAATGCAGTCCTGAACATATGACTAAAAGCACACTTTGATTCAGGGCTTTTGATTCAAGATCAACTGATTCAATATGACTGTTATTTGCCAAGTGGCTGAAAATGTAAAGATCTCCAGATTTCCATTACAGAATACCAAAGAGGCTTCATATTCAGTCAACTTAACTTTGCTTATCTTGTAGTTTCAGGTATTCTTTCTAAAGTTGATGCAACCGTATTCATGACCCTACTAAATCCTATCCCATTCCCTAGGTTTTTACTTCAGTTGTGCTTCACTTTGTGTATTGCACAAAAGCACAAAGCACTGAGTTCAGTCTTCTTATAAATTATGTAAAAACAAGAGCTGCTGAACTGATTGACCTGGACAAGTGCTTTTTCTTTTCTTAAATGGAGAATCCAGGGTGATCTTTCTTTTCTGGCAAATTAGAATATTTTTTTCATTGAATGTAAAGGTTAACCAGACCCAGGAGAAAAATCAAGGCAGGGATAGACAGATATATATTGACAAGTGGACTGCATGGTGCTGTAGATCTATTCGTATTAGTCAGAAATGCTGCACTGGTCAGTGAACACCGGAAGGAGATAGAACAGGCCTTCACAGACACAGCAAATTTTAGCTCAGTTACTTCGGTCACTTTATCTCAATCTACATCTTCTGCAAGGACCCTCCCAATGTATATCATACTTCACAATCAGTATGATGTCACACTCTAATCAGGCTAACATGAATTTATTAGTGAGTGTTTAACAAAACTAAGAACAATGTTTTGCCTCAAGACACTCTTAATTTTGCCTGCATAAGATGGAAATTTAGACAGAGTGAGTGAGTAACAGAGAGACCACACCTTTTCCTCACCAAAGCTATTATTTCATATACTTTAATGAAGGGAATGGCTTGAGTGAAGAACAAGGTTTTCAGGACCCTTCCAAACCCCAGCAAGGTGGAGTGTTCTAATCTCAGGGGCAACTGCATTCCAGTACAGGCATTGCTATAGAGACGGTAACCTTCCATAGTCCTGATAGATGATGATCTTCTTCTTCTTCTTCTTCTTCTTCTTCTTCTTCTTCTTCTTCTTCTTCTTCTTCTTCTTCTTCTTCT